>LPNX010780615.1:61099-121451 GCA_001517045.1 Pseudotsuga menziesii | reverse complement strand
GGTCGCAGGTTAGGGCCGAAAATGCGCGGTCGAGCCGCGACTGCGGACAAAAAAAGTGCGGTTTCTGGCGGCCGAAAACGACAGCCGAAAGTACAGTACGGAAAAATTAAATTAAAAAAGACAGCGGAGTCGCCAAAACTGTTGCTAGGGTTTTAACCCTAGCTTGTGCGAATGAGCACCTACTAAGGAATATGGATTCCTTAGTAGCAGTTCAATGATATATGAATTAAATAATGCTTAAACGGAAATAAAAGCTAATCTAGACATTCATGAAGCAATACGATGAAGATTAAATAACATGAAGCAATACGGTGAAAAGTAAATAATGATCTTTATTGATGTTACCTCCAATGAGGAGGTTGATGGAGTCCGTTGCGCTGGTCCGATGTCGGTGGCTTCAAGCTCCAAGCTGCTTCTTCTCCTTCTCCGATGGTGGAAATGGGCCAAAAAGAGTTCTCAATGGTGAAAGTAGCTTGATGGTAAGCTAGGGTTTCAGGAACAATTTCGGCAGAGGCAGGGTACTTATGATTATGGATATGGAATAATGGGTCTCCATCACTTATTTATAAAACCATGTGGTTTAGGTCAGCCTTTTAGGGTTTTAGCTGTTTAGGGTTTTCCTCTTTTTCCTCATTATTTTACATTTTTTATTCCTTTTTGGATATTTTTGGAGGAAAAAAGGATTTTATAGCCTTTTGGAGGCATTTTAAGCTTTTTGGTGACCTTTTAGATGTTTTTATGGGTTTTTGATGGAGATATGGTAGGATAGTGGACAAATGAGCCATGTAATGGGGTAGATGAGGTAGTTAACCATTTTTGGGTGTTGACACCCTCCCAAACAGACCTTAAGGGAAGGAAGGATCCCATGTGGCCTAAACGATCTCCCATCAAACACATTCAACATGGTAGCAGATTTAGACAACTCAGGGGAACCTAAGCCCTTCCAACGTGATAAAGACATCATAGAAATAGCAGCACCTTCATCAATCACAGTGCGCTTGACGGTCATGTTAAGACATTCTACATGAATCAAAAGAGACACATAGTAAGGCAAGAGAGGCTGAAGTCTTGCCATTTCAAATTTAATCATAGAGGAAGAATTATCATCATTCACACAAAGGGTAGAAAGCAAAGCCTTCCTTTGCGAAGGACAACTCTGAAGTACTTCTAGTGCAGACATCGCACAAGGAGTGTGGCTCAAATCCTCAACAACAGAATAGTTCTGGGTGGATCGAGCATTAGGATTGTGCCCCAAACGCTTAAGGACTCCCTTAGGAATGTGAGGTGCAACTTTAATTTTATCCACAGGTTTTTCAATACACAAAGGAGTCCCTAGTGGATCAGGTTCCTTTCTTGAGTTGGGTTGTGACGAACCATAGTCCTTCACATGGGTCACAACCTTCGTAGCATGCAGCATGTTAATGCAACCATGACCACTACCATTCAGTGAATCTTGATCACCACCAGACTGATCATGGGTCCTTGAGTTCATGTTTTGATTGTGAGGTAAAGGGTTAGTCAGCACAACTAAGCCCCGTGCTATGAATCTCGAGGCTTCATCGATACGAGGGCACAAGTAAGTGAGGTGATCGTCCTTACACAACTTGCAAGGAAACTTAACCTTACATTTATATTGCTTGTCCCCCTAGAATTTCAGGCATTCTTGTCATTAGTATTAGCATTTTCATTCCTATTCCCACCCTTACGATTGTTCTTACCCTTCTTTTTATTCCTTCCAGGTTGCTGGTTACCCTTCTGGTCTGACGATTACACCGAAAGCACACTCGCTATTTGGGTGGGTTGAGATGAATTTGTGGCTTGTCCTGAAGAAAATTGGTTGATTGACAATTAACTAACCTATTTCACAATTGAATCCATAGGTTTAGCACTCGCACAACCAACAATACACTCGGCATGTGGTCTAGATTTAACTTTGGGGTCGAAACTAGAACATAGAGCATTGGGAATGATCTCATATAACAAATAGGATTGAGCATAAATCAAATCCAGTTCCTGCACCCTAAAAATGGCTTGTTCTTCATTTTTCACTCTGGATGTAGAAACATCCTTCACTATATAAGGCAACAACGACTTAAGGAACCATTCGAGGAGGAATTCTGGTGGTATAAAAGCTTTAATCAACCTCTTTCATCTACGCCACTCTTGGATATGGTTCAAGATATCCGTGGCTATACCCTGTCAAAATGTCAACAAGAGTTCCGCACCAATGTCGTAATGCACTGGTAGCTAGAAGTGGTTAAGAAAATTCATCACTAGGTCATCGAACAAAGCGAATGCCCCCCTAGGTAACTCTATATACCATTTCACGGTAGGCCCTGTAAGGGTGCGTTGAAACGGCCTTAAATGGATCAAATCTTGGTGTAAGGAATTTGAAGAGCACCATAGGTGAAAGGTAGTAACATGTTCACTCGGATCCTCTCTCGGTTTCCCCTTGAATTTGGGTATGTCCGAGGGAATCTTAGTAGGGACAGCCGAACAAGCCGGGTCATGAGATACAGGATCGTTTGTCAATCTCGACAAGTCAGGAATATTTAGCGTTACGAGGAAAGGGAGCCTAGGATGAGCAGGTCAGTGCACCACTCCCTGATAGTTTTGATTCACATAGGTCTGATTAACATAACCACCATGGCCTTGACCATAGTTCCCTCCTCCCGTTTGACCCGTGTAGGGTGGCATGGAAGCACCATAATGTGGTGTACCTTGACTATTCGGGGCTACAAAGCCATAACTTGGAGAGTAAGCGGGTTGTTGATACCCGTACCCATAAGGTGAAGAACCTTGTCCATACTGCGTCCCATAATAAGTTCCATCAGTCATCGCATGATATGTCCCATGAGACACTCCATAAGTAGGAATATAATCTTCGAAAGTAGGAATATACATTCCAGAAGTAGGAATATGCATCCATAAGTAGTAACATGACCTCTAGAAGTATGAACACGACCTCCCGAAACAACGGGCAGTACTTGAACCTGAGACACAACTGGTTGAGTAACCGCAGTACAGACATGACTCGTAGCAACATTCCAGCCTGAAGGACCATGTGAATGAGGTGGAGGGTGAACATTCGAAGAACAAGGAGCTGAGGATGAAGGGATCTGTGAAACTATGTACGTGGTGTTCCCCATAGTCACTCATTTTGGATTTGGTATCCTAATAGGATCACTAAGCCTGGGTCTAGGAGGAATATGTGATGTAGCTTCCACTACCGAGATGGAAGGTGCAATGTGACTTGTGCTTCCAAACCTCTCCACATGGTAAGGAATAGGATTTCCCCCAGGCATAGTGTTAGGCTCAAACTCTGACTCGACATGAAATGCCAAATCATGTGTGGGCATACCATACATACCATAACTAGTGCTTGCAGGTTCATAATAAGTCTCATCTTCCGGCATGCCATACCGGCGATGCGTCAATGGGGGATCAACACTAGAGTAAGTAGGTCTATCATGAAAAGTACCTATCTTAGAAATTACAGGACCTAACTCAGTCATATCAGGTGAAGGATCATACGTAGGAGTAAACTCCCCATCTTCCACTTGAATGGGAGAGGGTGGTTCAAGAATACCTTCTTCATGGTCTCCCATCATGTGTGAATCAATGTGTGAAGTAGTCCGCCTGGACTGTCTATCTCTCTCTCCCAAAGGAGGAGGAGATGTAGAAGGTGGAAGTCCTGCTAAATGACGATAATGGCAAGGAGCCACACCCAAATCCACAATGAATCAAAAAATGTAAAAAGACTCTCTAACTACGCAAACCCTAGGCAAGCTAACGTGCATAGAGCATACACCAATAAAATCTAAATCCAAACACAAACAATCAAGGGTAGGATAAATGAGCTCCTGGATGAAGCAGGTATGTCTTGCCTAGGAGAGGCTTGAGACTCCCATACACAACAAGTGGAGGTACGTAACCAATTATTGTGGCCCTCAACTTCAACGCGTAAAGCGACTGTGCTGTCCAACCCCAACCTGGACAGGACACCCATAGAATAACCGCTGTAGAGTACCCCCTCGATATCCTAGCTAAGGAAACTAAGGTCACCTCAATATAATCAATGCTCAGGCGGACAGTCGCATGCGGGATTGACCATATGGGTAGGCTAGCAAAGCCCAAAACTCTCGAAAGAGCCCCTAGATACGATCACAATCCTGGAAATATCTCTGGTGCTACTCAGTTATGACTAGGGGTCATCCCAATCAATAACCACTCACACTGCCTCGTGCTTAACTCCCTTTTGAGAGGAGGATCCTGAGAAAGACAGATTATACCAAGGAATTTCACACTCTCACCTGGACAGACACATACATGTTGTCGTTTAGTGGTCTTGGAGAATTAACTCACATTGAACTATTCCAAGACCCTAAAACCTAATCTTGTTGGTGAACCCTATCTAATAAAATAGTGTAGTTCATTTTATTTAAGCATTGATTTTAATTGGCTTTATTACTCAAAAAAGGTAGATGACCATGCAACCAATGGAATTATGACACAACATGAAGCAAAATGCACACCTAACAATCAATTCAAATGCATTGTGTCCATGAAAAACAGGGTATGCTACTACATGAAATGCACAATTTTCTTCAAATGATAAATGCAAGCTTTCCTATTTGAATTCCTAACTAATACTTCAAAGCAAATCTAGTGCAAGTACTATGGAAAATGCAAGATGCAATGCATAATGATAATCAAATATTTTTGGATTTTTTGAAATAAAAATGAGATACTAAAGCAAAAGAATGGTTCTACAATCCCCAGACTCTGCAAGCACAATCAAGCAGCGCTCAAGAAAAGTACTAAGGTAAAAGAAATCTAACGCACTAATCTCAAAACAAAAAATAAAAAATGCAATGACAAGAACATTTTTCGAAAATAAATTTTACCCTAAAAACAAACATCTCTGGTTAGAAACAGAGGTGTATACAGACTCTAGCAGCATCAAAGGAGACTCGGCAATCATCAAAATTCACCCAGCAACAATCAATCTTCCTCTAGAAGGAAAAACTAAGGACATACGTGACTGTTCTCAGTAAACCCGCATGTATACGTGTATATAGCAGTGAAACCCGTGTATATATGCAACTATGAGTTAAAAACTCGCGTAAAGTGCATAAAAATAAAGGCAAACAGACAAGCTGAGACCAACTTCACACCAATCAGACACTACCAGGCTAACATGCCCCCAGACCCAACACAGAAATAGAGAAAAAAGAGCAATTCAAAGTCATTGAATGCCAATAGAAACCCCCAAAGGAGAACTAATAGGAACTCCCCAGCGTAGTCACCAATTCTATTATGGAGAGAAATTTCTATGGCTTGGGGTACCACAATAGATAGCTTGACTCCAGAAATCAATCCTTTCCAATATGCAAGAGAAATCAAATATCTAACACTAAAGGGTTAGACCTCGTACCTTATTCCGGATGGTTGAAGTAGATCCCCGTTGAGCTTTCCAACTTCAGCTTGAATTGATGAATCACTTCCTCAACAACAAGTAAACAAGACAAGCATACTATATATATTGGTGTTAGATCTACTCTAGCATATATATTCAACAACATATAAGAATTTGAAATCATCCATGGATAAAATATTCATTTAGACATACATTATTGGACAAGAAAATATATTTCTATTAATATAAAATCAGAGATCACAATGAATACAACCTCTGTTGGCACATCTACGAATCGGAGAAACTGAATCTCCCACTTGGGCCTCCACCACCTCAATCCTCCATCTCTCGATAGCAAGCTCATAAGCAAAAGGCAAGCTTGAGAAGAACAGCAAAGTGCTCCAAAGGACAAAGGGATGCAAACTCAAGCACACGTTCTGGCAGCAATGGACTATAGTTTCTTTGCTCTCAATTCTCTTATGCCTTCAAGGTATCCAAACGGTTCCTTATATAGATTTTCAATGGGGTAATTGAAGGTTAGATCCAAGCGATCTCAAGGCATATGGAAGGCCAGGAGACAAGTGAGTCAGATCCATGTCAAGGAAAATTCTAAAAGGAATTGTATTTTTGTACACATCCTGATGTACATGGTTTTAGGGGTCAAACCCGCGTATATACGCGAAAAGGGGTTTAAAATTCATGTATAGCAATTTTCACATGTTTTTAGGGATGGTCTAGGAAACATCAAAGGACAAAATAAGGTCCAAGGGGTATAAGGATTTTGCTAAGGGATAGAGGAAGGCCATACAAGTGTGATTCAGTTGGTGTGGTAAAATCAGCTATAACACATACTCACACCCTCCACTTGCCCAAAAGTGTTACCCATCTTCATGGTAACACCCAGGTCATGAGCATTGTCAATCAACTCCCTGTACATGGAGAATACCTTCAAGATCAAAAGGTTGTCAAGATCGTGAAGATACTTAGAAGCATTCATTTCATGTTTAACATGGTTGTTACTACCATAGAAGAAGACAAAAACCTATCTCAGCTATAAGTAGATGAACTCACAGGTTCTATATTATTACATGAGGCCAAAGTCAACCATATTAATGAATCGTTGGAGAACGCATTTCAGACTTAGGCCTCCAATAGAAAAGATTGAGGTCGAGGACATAGAAGAAGAGGAAGGTAAGGAAGAGATCATTCTAAAGTAGGATAAAGATCGTCCCTAGAATAGTTAGAACAACCACAAGAATACTCTCATAACCAAATGGGGAGAGACATGAAATTCAAATAAAAGTCAAGTATCTAGTAATTTTATTGCAAATTAGTGACTATGAAAGTGAATGTAGAAATAAGCAAGTGGGTCTAAACAAGGGAAGAGAAATTGACCAAAGCAGTTGACTTTTCTATTTTCCAACATCGTTATAAATTCATCAAGTATAATTGATGTGTCTGGTTGATTTTTATCCATTTTATTCTGAAATTCTTCTTGTTTAGATAGCTCATTGAATAAATTAAGATATTATTTTCCAATACTTTCTTCTCTCTCTTGGGGTCAAAATATTGGTCTTTTCATTTCTTGTTTCCTTGGTGAATGATGTTTTCATTATTTTTCACTCCCGATCTAGTGACTACATTCATATTTTTCAAATTCATAGTTTTTTTATTTTGGTATTCTCTACAATAGATTTACATTTTTATTATTCATTATATTTTTCAAGATAATCGGGAAGTCTTCCAAAGAATGGTCTCTAAATCCACATTTAGTACACAATTTCAATTCACTTTTGGATTTAAGGGCATAGTCCGGACTGATATGATCTTCTTTATAACAAATGAAGTAGAATTTATTTTCAAATACTCCATGTTCTCGATGTCCCTCATTCTTCCACTATATTGACCCCATCCATTGTATCTTCCTCAACTGCAACCTACATATCCATTAGTTTGTTGATTTTGATCATTCAACTAAGTATGGTATACTTTTTGATAGTTAGGTTCGTTCTTTCCACTAAGTTGGCATTCCTCTACATTATGAGAAGATTCTTTGCAGATGACACACCACCTAGGTATTGCATTCCTTAGATTGTGCAGGAAATCATGTGTGGTGTGGTTCATCACACTCTCATACATTTCACAATATCATTATGCATGTATTGTTCTTACATCCGGACATCTCCAAGTCTGTTCTCTGTATTTCCATTCATCCTTAGTATGTCAGTCATTTTGATACAGCTGATTTACCACACATGGTGAATCACAGTTTTATGGTCTTCCCTATCCCTCTGCAGACTCCTTAGACCCCATGGACCATTTTTGTTCTTTTGATGTTTCCAAGATCATCCCTAAAAACATGCAAAAATTTCCATACGTGAATTTTAAACCCTTTCTCGCGTATATACGCGGGTTTGACCCCTAAAACCGCGTACATCAGGATGTGTGCAAAAGGCCAAATTCTTTTGGAGTTTTCCTTGATGTGGATCCGACTCACTTGTCTCCTAGCCTTCCATATGCCTTGAGATCGCTCGGATTTGACCTTTCATTACCCCATTGAAGAGATATATAAGGAACCCTTTGGATACTTTGAAGGCAGGAGGAATTGAGAGCAAGAGAACTATAGTCCAATGTTGCTGGAGCTTATACTTGAGTCTGCATCCCTTTGTCCCTTGGAGCAATTTTGTGTTCTTCCCAAGCTTTCCTTTTTCTTGTGATCTTGCTATCGCGAGATGGAGGATTGAAGTGGTGGAGGCCCAAGTGGGGGACTCAATTTATCCTATTTGTAGATGTGCCGATAGAGGTTGTCTCTATTGTAATCTATGTTTTATATTAATAGAAATATATTTTCCTATCCAATAATGTGTATTTAAATGAATATTTGATCCATGGATGATTTCAAATGCTTATATGTTATTGATTATATATGCTATAGTAGGTCTACCATGGTTATATATAGCATGCTTGTCTTTTTTATTGAATTTTGAGGAAACAATTTATCAATTCAAGCTGGAGTTGGAAAGCTCAACAGGGATCTACATCAACCATCCAGAATAAGGTACGAATCGAGATCCTTTAGTGTTAGATATTTGGTTTCTCTTAGATATAGGAAAGGACTGCTTTCTAGAGTCAAGCTATATGTTGTGGTACCCCAAGCCATAGGAATTTCTCTCCATAACAGAATTGGAGACCTCGCTAGGGAGTTCCTAGTAATTGTCCTTTGGGGGTTTTATCGGCATTCAATGTTCTTGAATTGCTCTGATTTCTCTATTTCTGATTCAGGTCTGGGGACATGTTTTCCTAGTAGTGTCTGATTGGTGTGAATTTTGTCTCAGCTTATCTGTTTGCCTTCATTTTTATACATTTTTCTTCCTGTACGCGAGTTTTTAACTCACAGTCGCATATACACGTGGTTTTGACTGCTATATCCACATACATACACAGGTTTTCTGCATACAGTCACGTATGCCGTGATTTTTTCCTTTTAGAGGAATATTGATTGTTTCTAGGTGAATTTTGATGATTTTTGAGTCTCCTTTGATACTACTAGAGACTGTATACACCTCTGTTTCTGACCAGAGACACCCTTTTTAGGGTAAATTTTTTTTAAGAATGTTCTTGTCATTGCATTTTCGATTTTTTTGGGATTAGTGCATTATATTTATTTTACCTTAGTAATTTGCGTGAGTGCTATTTGATTGTGCTTGCAGAGTCTGGGGGTGGTAGAATCATTCTTTTTCTTTGCTATCTCATTTTTATTCAAAAAATCCAAAAATATTTGCTTCTTTGCATCATTATGCATTGCACTTTTCACTTTGCATGGTACTTGCACTAGGTTTGCTTAGAAAAGTATTAGTCAGGCTTTCATATAGGAATGATTACATTTGTCATTTGAAGAAAATTTTGCATTCCACTTAGTAGCATGCCCTGTTTTTCATTCGACACAATGCATTTGCATTGATTGCTAGGTGTGCATTTTACTTCATGTTGCGTCATAACACCATTGGTTGCACGGTCATCTACCTTTTTTGAGTAATAAATCCAAATAAAAACAACGCTTAATTAAAATGGATTACACTATTTTCTTTGATAGGGTACACCAACAAGATTAGTTTTAGGGTCTTGGAATAGTTCATTGTGAGTAAATTCTCCAAGACTACTAAACAACAACATGTATGTGTCTGTCCAGGTGAGAGTGTTATAGCGGATTTCACCACACTAGGTGAATCACACATTGTATGGCCTTCCCCTGTCCCGCTGCAGACTCATTAGCCCCTATGGACCACTTTTTGTCTTTTGATGTGTCCTTGATCATCCCTAAAAACATAAGAAAAGTGATATACGCAGCTTTTTCCCCGATAACCACGTACATACGTGGATATTCCCCCTATAGTCGTGTACATCAGGATGTATGAATAATCCAAATCCTTTTGGAGCATTCCTTGGCTTGGATCCAACTCATATGACTCCTGGCCTTCCATATGCCTTGAGATCGCACGGATTCGACCTTTCAGTATCCCTTTGAAAAGCTATATAAGGAACCCATTGAGACATTGAAAGCATAAGAGAGAATTGAGAGTAACGAAACTATAGTCCATTGTTTCCAGAACTTATGCTTGAGACCGCATTTATTTGTCCTTGGGGAACATTTGCGTATCGAAAAATGCCTTTCAGCCTTAAAAATGTTGGAGCTACGTTTCAGTGGGAAATGACCTTGATCTTCCACGATATCAAGTCTGTCATTGAAGTATTTTTGGATGACCTAGCTGCTCATTCTCGCATGAGGATGCGTCATTCTTATCACTTGAGATTGGTGTTCGAAAGGTGCTGGCACTATGCTGTTAGATTAAACCCTCATAAGTGCATCTTTTGCATGAAGTCAGGTCGTTTGTTAGGATTCATCGTTTTGAAAGAGGGTATAAGAGTCGACCCTTTGAAGGTTGAGGCAATACTTTAGTTATCTCCCCCGCGAAATATTCGTCATCTTCAGTGTTTGCAAGGCATGGCAAACTTCCTGCGAAGATTTGTTGTCAACTTTGCCAATTTGACTAGAGGTTTCATGCATCTCCTGAAGAAGGATGCTCCCTTTGAATGGGATGAGCGAGCCTAGGAGTCCTTCGATGCACTTAAGTGAGCCCTAGCATCGGCCCCAGTGATTAGTCCTCCGGATTATAGCCATGATTTCCTATTATATGTGGTCGTGTCTTTAGAGATGATTGGTATGGTTTTGGTTCAAGAGGATGAGGAGCTCCAGGAGCATGTCATATATTATCTGAGCTGAAACCTTATTGATGCAGAGATTCGGTATTCTCATGTCGAGAAGCTTTCCTTAGCTACCATACATGCGGTGCAGCGTTTGAGACATTATATTATCCTTCGCCAGACCTTGGTTGTGGCCCATGTCAATTTGTTTCAATTCGTCCTCACACGTAGGATGATTGGGGGAAAGTATAATAAATGGATTGTCATCCTGCAAGAGTTCGATCTCGAATTTGTTTCGGCAAAATCGAAGAAATCTTTAATCTTTGCAGAGCTCATATCGTATTTTCTGAGCGAGGCCGAGGAGTTGGTATGTGAAGATACGTTCGTTGATGAACACATTTTCTTGATCTCAACGGCTGACCCATGGTATGGGGATATCATAGTATATCTACAAACACAGAGGACCCCTACTCACCTCTCGCGAGATGAACGATGACTATTACGTCACGTTTCCAAGAACTACCTCATAGTCGACAATACTTTGTACCACCGTGGAGTAGATTCCCTTTTACGACGTTGTTTAACTCATGATGAGGCTGAGGTAGTGCTTAATGATTTCCACGGAGGGGCGTGTGGTGGTCATTTATCTGGGCTTTCTACAGCCCAAAATATTTTGAGAGCGGGTTATTTCTGGCCGTCAATCTTCAAGGATTGTATTGAAGTGGTCAAGAGGTGCCACCCTTGCCAGGTGTTCGCACGTAATATGTGCTCGAAGCCTGCCCCGTTCCACCCTATTATCACCGCCGGTCCCTTCACCAAATGGGGGCTCGATTTTATGGATTGCAACCCAGCTTCTGCTGGGAGGCACCATCATATCATAG
This sequence comes from Pseudotsuga menziesii, assembly GCA_001517045.1. Lineage (NCBI taxonomy): Eukaryota > Viridiplantae > Streptophyta > Pinopsida > Pinales > Pinaceae > Pseudotsuga > Pseudotsuga menziesii. The sequence continues at coordinate 109,949 of LPNX010780615.1, read as the reverse complement.
TGGCTGTTGATTACTTCACGAAATGGGCTGAGGCAATGCCTACTGTAAAATCCGATGGTGAGACAGCCGCTCACTTCGTATTCAATCAAATCATTACTCGGTTCAGGATTCCGAGAGAGCTTGTCACTGACCATGGCTCGCACTTTCAGAACCGTATGATGGAAGAGTTGGCATCCAAGTTAGGGTATAAGCAAGAGCACTCCTCTTCTTACTATCCTAAAGCGAATGGACAGGTTGAAGCTGTGAATAAATCAATTAAGTCCATTCTCCAACGAACCATCGTGCAAAGCAAGACGAATTGGCATATTATGTTATACCCTACTTTGTGGGCATATCGAACCGCAGTTAAGACTGCCACTGGTTTTTCTCCATATCAGCTTATGCATGGAGTGGAGTCGATATTGCCAGTTGAATGCGAGATTTCTTCGTTGAAGTTAGCCGTGGAACTCTTACCAGACACTTCGCCTTTGGAGGAGCGTTTGGTTCACCTTGAGCAACTCGATGAGCAGCGTAGAGATTCCTTGGTGACTCTAGAGGTTAATAAGCGTCGTGTAAAGGCCCAATACGATAAGTCTGTCTATCCGAGAGTGTTTAGTGAGGGATACTTGGTCCTTTTGCGGGATCAATCGAAAGAACCCTTGGGGGCAGGGAAGTTCAATCCTATGTGGCGTGGTCCTTACGTGGTCAAGCGTGTATTAGAGAAGGGTGCCTATGAGTTAGTGGATTACGAAGGGACGGCCTTGGCAGAGCCTAGAAATGGGCTCTATCTCAAAAAATACTATGCATAATCTGTAGCCAAGGCTGCTTGTTGTATATTATTGTACATCTTTTTTGCATAGTTAGGTCTTGTTTATCGTGATCGGGTTTGTGATTAGTTTCCATTTCTTATGGCAGATGTCAATGGAATCTTCCACCTACATAGGATTCACGTATGGTGCAAGCCATCACACTCAGCACTCAGCCTCAGCTGCTTGGGTGATTTATACTCCTATGGGTCAAGTACTGTCTTCAGGAGGTGTATGTCTATGGCCATCTTCCAACAATGTTGTTGAATATAGTGCCGTTATCGAGCTTCTATGGGATACCATTTCGCATGGTGTTCTCTCTCTTGAGTTACGTCTTGATTCAGAATTAGTAGTGTCGTAGCTAAATGGTTTGTACCATGTTAGAGATCCGATGTTATTGAGGAGATTCTTACGTGTGATATTGTTAGAACGGAAATTTGAGAGTATAACATATATACACATTCCAAGAAATTATAATCAAGTTGCTGACTCATATGCTAACTGCGTGTTAGATTGGAATTTGTTTCATTCATCATAAATTAATCATAAACACAATTTTTACACATGTAAATAAATAAACCGATCACCATAAAACTTTTTATATACATAAAAAATGTGGTAATACATAGTGTCATAATACAAAATTGGGGCTTTGAAAGCCACCATCATATACACGGTAGTAGAAAATAGATACACTCCTAGGTGTCTAGTCTAGTGGAGGTGGAGGAGGGTTGTGATCATGATATGTCACCATGGCTCTAGCTAGCCACCGGAATAAATGGACCCATGCGCGTGGTACACCCACCACCTGTCTCTGCATAGCCTCATGCAAGTCCTCGACTTGCGCCATGGGAACCCTGTGAGTCAGTCACATGAAGTTGGTATGGATGTTTTGGAGCATTCGCTCCGCATCCACACCGGTGATATCGTCTCCTCTTCCCCTCCATCTATGACGTGGGAATCCCTCTGGTCGTCATGGTCCCACATCTGCACATGAATGGTAGATGTCATTATGTATTGTCACCCAAAAACATGTCTTTTTAATTCCATATAATCAAGAAAAACACAAAAAAATTAAATACTTCAAAAATTTTAAAAAGAGTGAGGGTCGAGATTCGTTACCTATGTCTCCATATGCTGATCCTGGTGGTAATGGCATGTCTGGATCCCCCCAGAAATCTATCCCTGCATAAGGGTAGTCATCTATGGAAACAATCTGTCGTCGCCACCATGGAAAAAAGTCAGCTGGATAGGGGTTGGCCACCCTACCACCCCCCAGTCTGTGCATCGCATCTGCCCAATGTCATTGGGCCGGATCTCGAACCCCGTGGAGAGGAACATCCACTCTAGGGCTCAATCCTGGAACACACTCGAAGAAAAACGTGCTCAAAATGCTGTTGAACCCGAAGTTTCGTATCCTACCTGCCTTACACTCACTGAGCTGGTGTTTCATGTTGCTTAGTAGTGAAGTGCTCCAGTCATAGATGGTCGGTGTCATACACTCCACCGCATAGAACATCAGTGGCCAAGAGGCCTGATGGAGTGATGCTAAGCCTGCTATCCTGCCCCGCGTCAATAGTATGGCCTTTAGGCCCAGCACTTGTATAGCGTTGGTGGGAACTTGACTCCCCACCTTCTCAGTATCTGGGTAGCAATACACAGCTATGTACTCATCGATAGTAAGCCCATGACCTGCACCACCTTGAGAACGAAGGTTCACCACCTCCCCTCGTCTAGATAGACCTATGATAAAGTAGATATCCCCCACCTCAATGGTGAGGGACATACCGTCTATCCGGAAGGACTCTGATTCTGGATCCCAATAGTCTACCAGCATCTGTAGCAATCCTGGTTTGGCCCTCAAGCCACCTAGGCACCAAAACTTGTAGAGTCCGCACCTTCTTAGAGCTTGTTGATCCATTATGTCAGCCCTTACTGCTTCCTCTACTTCACCATGCTCGCTTTCTCGCCACTCTAGCACCATCCTGCATGAGAAATTGACCAAAGGTCCATTAGATTCTTGTAAATCCTCTTGCGCGGCGTTATACTATGTACGCGGTTTACAGCCCATTTTCCGCGTATAGCCAGCCCTATACGCGGAAAAAGCCTCGATACCTGCGTGGACCACAGCGCTCATGTAGAATTGGCCTTAAAAACCTCATTTGACCATGAAAACTTGTAAAAATTGTATTGAAATGCAAGCTGAGAGCATGAGTAAATACCTGGAGGAAATGGTTGTGAATTCCGCCAGCTGGATCTCCTAGAATTTGCAGTTGAAAATCAGAGCTCCAATGGGTAAAAGTTTCAAATGATTTCTATTTTTTACTATTTATAGAAAAAAATTTAAATATTTGAAAATTTTTACCCCCTTTCCTATAGTTTTGACCATTTCTAACCATTTTGGACCGTTTCTGACCTAATCTGTGATGTAGAAGACCGTTTTCAGCGTCGTTTCAGCCTTTGGATTGACCCATTCGTACTGATCTCAGGTATAACGTCTACACTGGCATATAGGTTAGGTTCACCACCATTTTCATTTTGCATGACCTTATGACCATGTCACTATATCCTTAGGTACGAACCCACTCTATTATTTCATGGAACCTTCTTGCTACTATAGAAGTGGCATGATATGAGTGGTAGAGCCTCACCTTACATGGGTACCCTAGTTAGCGCCTTATTTTCATTTGGTCCCCATGCCGATGTTTCTCCCTTTAGGGTGTGGGAGTCCGTTGTATAGTATTGCCATGACATTTTGCAAGAGCCTCATACTCCTCTTGATCTTATGCTGGCCATGATCCCCCGGACTCCCTTGTATCAAGTTGTGGATGCATTATCATGAGCTTTTCCTATCTTATTGAGCTTTATTCCGGCTCCCCTGACATTGCATTTTATCCGTATAGCCCAAGCTTGTCTCATTTCTAGCCATGCAGAGCCTTTCTTTATATCCGTCGCAGCTTGATTCCATTTTTACGGGGAGGGGATTTTCCCCCGAGTGTCGATATCCTACACATGTATCCTTGCATTGAGCATAGGTATGTTCCACTGCTTGGAACTAGTTTGTTTGCCCTAAATGACACTCGTCTCCTCCTAGTTTGTAACTATAAAGCTAGTTTATTCTTTTTTCAAGCTTTTCAAATAACTGAAAAAGACCAAAAAAATCAAAAAACCAAAAAGTCAGAAAAGAAAAGATATTATCTTTGGTAGCTATCGAGTCGTGTCGCCTTTGAACAGAGCACTATATATCACATCCATTGGTTGGGTTATAGTTTGACTTAGGAGCTGTACTCGTTATCTGATTTTATCTCCACCGACTGGTTAAGCTTCCAGTCCCTATGGAGCCTCTATTGATGCCTCCTGCGTCATAGAGATGTCCCAGTTTGTTGATCAGGATTTATGTGTGAACGAAATGAAAGAACATATACAGAATCATAATAACAGACATTTTGCACATATAACAGAGATACAGTAAACACATATTCTATTAAATGGCGAAAATAGAACAGACTGTAATACAATTGCTAGAATGGTGGTAGCTATCTCTGAGAAGAGATGTGGCCGCTACGCTCATTCGTGCCAAGATGAATACAAAATGAGGCCAAAGGGGCCTATTTATAATAAAAATGAGGTGAGAACCCCAAAAGTCCCAAAACGTAACCCTAGAAGATGAACCGTCATAAAGTTTGCGGCCCCATGGTGGTAAGTTGAACAGTCAACTTCCCGGGGTCATAACTTTTTCATACGATCTCTGATTTGGGCGTTCGAGAACTCGTTGGAAAGGTTGGTCTAAGCTTTACAACTTTTGGTCGGCCAAATGCATGCCGATGGCAACCATTTGGCCCCGAATCTCCAAAAAACGTCGTTTAAGGCCTCAAAACGGCCCCGGAAGTTTAGGACTCGAAAAACTGCCGAAAAATAACTAGGAAACTGCCACAATGAACAATTGTTTTGAGCCAGTGGAATAGGTGGGTGGCCACCGATCTCCATCTGGATCATTTGTATCGAGTCTATGCTACCTTCATTCAGTCACCATATGCCGTTATGCTCTTGTTCGAAGGAAGTTGAAACCTGAGTCACCCATTCCTCAGTTATCTTGACTTTGCATGTCGGCCATTCCCGGTACAATTACTGGTTCGTGCACCTTATGATCGAGTCCTTCCACATTATACAGCCTTGCTGAGTACCTCATTTTGGATGATGGGGGATTCCCTAATGCCCTCCTTCCAGCAGATTTCATCCCATCGACTTCAGATCATTTATTCTAGGATTGGAGTCTAGAGTCATTTTTGAGTGCCTTGAGACTTGCAGTCATCAGTGGCAGGTTCTCTCGCCATCGACAATTTTGGGAATACATCAATGTCCCCTGATCGATAGATCCTCTCAAGTGTTCGACCTCAACTCATTTATTCACACTTGTTAATTTGCACTCTAGTACCTTGATTCCCATTTTCATTATCGGTGGGTGATCTCGCGTCTGTTAACGGTATACATCAATGACCGGTAATCAGACGATGGACTACTATGTTCGACCTCAACACCTCTATTCGCATAGTAGGACATGTACTCGTAGCGGTGTGAGTAGAAGACCTTCCAGATTGGTGGCATCCATTATATGCTACCTCCTTGATCGTGCCAGTGTTCATGAGATTTCAGCTCTCGTGACTTGTTCCAGTATATGTCAGACATTTCCAGCCACTATGGAGATATTGATCTATTGTATATCTTCAGCCTTTGTGGAGATCATGGTCCTTTGTATATCTTCATCATGGAGATTCTCATCTATGTATATTGTACGTGGCGATTACCACATATGTGTTATCATGTTTCATGCCTATTCATGGCCATTGTACTCTTATGTATCCGGGACTGCTATATGTATTTGCAGTTATATGCAGAGTTGTATTGTTGGGGCTCCAACCCTAAGGGTCCTTTGTTTTTTTAACTCCACGGTTTTTGTGGAAGTGTAAGCGGAGTTATGACCTAAAATAGTCTTAGGGGTGTCGTGGGTGGGTCGAAACCCCTTTTTGTAATTAACCCTTGGTATAAATCCAGGGTTAGGGTTTTGGGCGCCCATGGTTTAAGGCCATGGTTTTGTAACAGTGCGCTATATAAATAGGCACTTATGTAAAGAAGTAGGGTTAGGTATTTAATGATTATCTTACGAAGCTATTGTAATGCGAAGATAAGAGATTGCATAAGGGTTTTTGTAAGAAGTTTAAGTCCCAGCTGTGTGCGTGGACGACCTCTGCAGCTGTGTGCGCAGAGGGATTTTTGGTAAAAGGGAAGATCTGCAACTGTGTGCGCAGAGGCCTGGTGCTGTGTGCGTGGCTTTGAGGACTGAAAGGATCTGCAGCTGAGTGCGCAGATCAGAATTGTCATTTTAGTTGTAAAGAGTTGAATAAAACGCAGTTCTGTGGACGTAACCCCTACATTGGGGGTGAACCACGTTACATCTGGTGTTGTGGTTCATTTTTGTTGATTTGTTATTATATTTTATGCACTGCTAAGTAAATAACTGATAAAGTAAGATTGTTGTTAATAACTAGATTCGCTGTGAATTCCCAGATAAGGGCTGTGCAAGTAACTGTTTGTTTATCTAACCGCGAAGCTACATATTTGATAATAGAAGCATTGTGTTAAGTGATTATTAATAGTTAAAGACTAAAGGTACAGTAAGATTCTCTCTTCTGCTTGCAGAAACCTGATTCTGCAGCACCCCATAGCTGTTTCGGGTGAGACTGTAGCCTGTTCGCAGGCTGCTGCTGAAAGGGCCAACACTGTGGGTCTTTTGTTGGTGCGAAGTTAAAGGTAAAACCCGGGTCTGCCCAGTTAGCCCAACAAATTGGTTCCGTTGCCGGTTGAACTCAGTATCTTGTGAAGAGGGATCTACGTCGTACCTCGAGGGCTATGTTTTGGTGACCCTCTATAAAATAAATTGGTGATTGGATCGAAGCGACCTATTTGAAGTTTGCAGAATAGGAAAATAAATATCCCCATCGTAGCATGGAATTTCTTTTGCAAAGGTACATCTTTTCCGATGTTCATGAAATTTTCTTTGGTACTATACACATAGAGTTGCACCAGTGGTTATCCAGGTTAACAGAAAGGAGGATGAACTTCCAAGAAAACCAGTTTCCTCCCTGGATCCCTGCAAGAATCGCTATCTTGAAAAGAGTGAACAACACGATCTCGCGAGCCGTGGATTTCTGGACTGCGCGAACTCTCGAAGCATTTGTGACGGAGTTCGCCATCGACACAAGTACCTCCTTTAGCGAAGCTGAACGACAATTTTTCAAAGGACCAAGGGGTAAGTACTTGAACCTATTTAGTTTGAATATTAAAATACTATTGGCTGAAAAAGGAATCTTGCTTATAGAATCAGATTGCTAGATCTAGTATTGCTAACCTATGATTGGAAGTGACTGGGACTTCGACAAGCAAAGTGGTTTGCTGCAAAGCGACAAAAGATATAAGAGAGCTCTTGGCCCCTCTACTGAGTATACCCCTTTAAGCTCTGAATCCTTTGATTCTGCCGAAGCCCCCGTTGTTATAAACCCTCCTATAACCCCGCAGCAGAGACCTATTATCCCCGAGAACCTGTCGCAATCTGAAAGAAACCCTAGCCCGAGTACCCCTGTCGCAGGTCAGTCTTCCCCAGCTAGTTCAAACCCTTCCTCCCCCCTAGATCCCAGATGGCCCATGTTCATGATGACATCAAACTACCGGTTTTTAAAGGAACTGGGTCAGAAGATCCAGAACAGTTATGGTTTCTATGCGAAGCTGTGTGGACCGTGAAGAACATTACAGACATAGATGTTCGATGAGCGTAGCTGATCACTTCTTTCAGAGACCGAGCCCTAACTTGGTTTATGAAGTTTGCTAGCACGCAGAATCCTGTTTTGGCTGACATCAAAGCAGCACTGATTCAAGAAGTTAAGAAACCTAAATCAGAGTCGTAGTGCATCACTGAGTTAAAAGAGATTCAGCAACGGCGAGGCGAATCTGTGTGGGACTTTGATCAGAGATTCAAAGTTTTTCTTGACCAAGTTAGCTTCACGATTGGACTAGCACAACATAAGGAGTGGTTTACTGCAGCATTATTACCTCACATCAGAGCTCCACTCATGCAGCAGAAGGTTGCTGATCAGTAAGAGGCCTTAGAGATTGCCATAAAGCTCGAAGCTGCACCTGTCGAAGATAATTCTGGCATAGCTCAAATTCAAGCATAGCTCGCGGAGATGGATTTAGAGCTTCGCGACATGAAAAAAGGGAAATCCACCTGCGAAGAGGTATGGTGTATACGTTGTCGAATAGAAGGCCACGACAAGGACCAATGTCTGGCACCGAGAAACTATCTGAATACTGGTGCACCAAACTATCTGAATCCTAGTGTTATGTACTATGAGATCTGTCGAACTACTGGCCAGCATCGACTGGAAGACTGCTATCTGTTACAGAGGTATGTTCAAGTCCTGAAGAACCCTTACTGTAAATTCTGTAAGTCAGTAGGCCACATTGAAGATGAATGTCACAGCTTCGACCTTATGAGGGAGCGGACCTACGACACTTATAGGATCTACCCGGATGCAGAAGGAAATGAGGGATATGGTTACCGAGGTGGTCGAGGTAGTTTTAGAGGCCATGGTCGTGGTATGCCTGGAGGAGGTCGAGGTCAAGTTATTTGCTATAACTGCAATCAGGCGGGACATCTAGCTCGAGACTGTCAAAACCCAACCACGACATGCTGATACTGCAGAGCAGTCGATCATGTCATCGAGCAGTGCCCATAGTTGCTAGCAAAAATCCAAGAAAGGAACAACAAACCTAGTCCAAGTGTCCAGTTGATTGCTGTCAAGCCACGACCAATCCCCGCTGTTAATGTTGTTACAAGAAGTGGAGCTATGACAGATGCGCAGTGTCAGGTGAAGCAGCCCGATGAAGCTTGGGTTCGCAAGGCCGTAGAGAAGACTCCAGCATTTGATGTTCGATGAGAAAAAGAAAAATTTTTGGAAGCCGGACAAGACTTTGCTGATCCAGAATTGCCAGCAGCAAACAAGCAGCATCAGCAGCTGCAATCCCAAGAAGACTCACAAGGCCAAGTAAGTACTCTGTCGTCGTTTTTACAGAGTTGCATCAAATTGTTAAGAAATCAGAATGCCTTAAATGAATTACAAAAAGTTATTCAGTCTTGCGAACCTCAGCAAAGTCCTGGTAAGGAAAAAGCTGTCAGTAGAATTAGAAGGACTGGAAGAGAGATGAGACTACATGCTCAGATAGGAGAATATGACGTGAAGGATATTATTTTAGATCTGGGTTCAGAAGTCAATATCTTAACTAAACAGACATGGGAACAAATGGGAAATCCCACCCTTGACTGGTCCCCTATCCAATTGAGATTAGCCAATCAGTAGAGGATTCTGCCTTTAAGAAGATTCCCTAGAGTACCAGTGGATATAGATGGAGTCAGTACTGTAGCAGATTTTGAAGTTATTGAGATCATTGATGACAGTAACCCCTACCCATCTTTGTTAGGAATTGAGTGGGCAATAGATAGTGATGTGGTTATCAATCTTAAAAAGAGACAAATGACTTTTGAAGGGAAGGGATTGAGAGATATACTACCATTGGATCCTTCTCAAGGAGAAAGATATACGGAGCCAGTCAGAGAGGAAGATCAGGATATTTTGGACCACATCTATAATATCATAGCTAAAGAAGAATATTATGTCGAGCCTAATGCTGAAGGTGTAATGGATTGGAAATGTGATAGCTCCTACATGTCTGATTCAGATGATGGTCTAGAGAATTGGCAAAATCGACTATACGAGCTACATGGCCATCGATGCACACGAATTACCAAATCTCTTAGATGCCTTAGTGCACAGTCCATAGATTTTCCTACATATGATGGGTTGACAGACCCAGGAAAATTTATTGCGCAGTTCTCAGAACAAGTGCCAGAATCACAGAGAATGCAGACTCTGGAAGCAGCATTAAGAGCTACAGCAGCGAGATGGTGGAATGGCCACAGGAAGTATATTCACAGTTGGGAAACTTGCCAGAAATTTCTACGCCTCAGATTCATAGACCAACCTCAAGAGGTGCGAAGCAAGTTCAATGGGAAGAATAGTCCTCAGGAACATTTGAAGCAATGTTATGCAGCATGGGAACATGTACCTCGCGAGGAATGGGTGCATAGGTTTGTGCACACTTTGGAACCTATAGCAAAAAACTGGTATACGGAGGTTGAACTCTGACACGGTACTGTAAGTTGGGATGATCTTGTTGATAGTTTTATGCTTACATTTTCTATTAACAAAGTTTTTCCTGCTTTAGATGTAGCTGTTAGATTAATCCATACTAAGATATTTGATGACCAAGAAATAGGGGAATACCAAACAGATTGGGAAGCATAAGCTAATGCAGTTGAATGTTACAACCTCGCAATTGATGAGGATGACGATCTACGTAACATTAACATTCCTGATTCAGAAGGAAACTACGAAGTACGTGGACCAGTGGTCAAAGCACCTGAAGTGACTCAGCCCTTGAAGACGCGGACCATAAACATTGGGTCAGAGGAAAATCCCAAGTATGCTACAATTGGAGATTATTGGGATGATGAAATGGTGAGCAAAGTAACCCAACTTCTCCATGAATATCAAGACCTATTTTCGACGAAGTTTTCTAAGATGAAAGGTATCCTTGGTGATATAGGAGTAATAAAGATCCCTCTGAAACCTGATGTGAGGCCTGTAAAACAGTGTCCCTATAGGATAAACCCTAAGTATAAAGAAAAAGTTAGACTGGAGCTCGATAAGATGCTTGCCACAGGAATTATAGAGCCTGTTGAAGAGTTTGAATGGGTCAGTCCGATGGTGTTGATTGCATGGGCAGACCCGGGTTTACTATAATTAATCAACAACACCCCAAACTCACTGGCCCTTTCAGCAACAGACCGCAAAGCGGTCTGAAGTCTCACCCGAAGTGAATCTAATGGGTAGGCCAAGACTCAAGTGTCTTGGACCAGGTTCTGCGCCTCCTACTTCTTTCCCCTTACTCATGTGCGCCACTAGGTCGACTAGCTCTGCGCATCGCACATCCCCTTCTACTCGCAGCACTTTCACCCGTGCGATGCTCAACCCCGCACCAGTTGCTCGGTTTCCTCTCACGTCTCACAACTTCCACTTACTTGCAGCATTCCAATCCTTACTGCATCTTTGCGCACCGCGGAACACCCATCCTCTCCTCAACGCTAAGCCCTCAGCTCGTAGTATCTCGCATCGCAGCTCCTCTGCCGATGCGATGTCGCTTCTCTGCGATATCTTACCACTGCGACTTTACGCTCTTAACGTTGATTGCGCCGATGTGCGACACTCTACTTCTCAGAAGTCTATTGTGAGTAACTGGTAATTAGTGACAGACGTAAAAGACTCCTTAAACAACCTACTGCAATACTTCGACTTATCCTTAGCCTTTTGCAATATTATGAATGGAACAATACACACATTCGTCTACTGCCACTATCATTACATGCATAATAACTAGTAACAATAAGCAAATACAATCACATCCATTCAACACATAACACGCAGATTTAACGTGGTTCACCCCCGGGATGGGAGCTACGTCCACCAAACTGTGCTTCTATTATATATCTTGAGGGAAGTTAGCACAGTTTGTTGCACTACAATTGCAGCACAAAGTTTCTCCTAGATCTCTGATCTTCTCTCTATATCCCTTCCCTCTCTGTTCTCTCTGCAAATGATTACATACAGACTCAAATGACTCACAGACAACTATGTGTCTGGATCGTTACAACATAGTCTGTCTGACTAATTCCTGAATCTACAAGACTATCAACTGATCGACTATCTACCGATTGATTAGCTACCCAACCAACCCTTTACAATACAAAAATGCAAGCTTTTATAGGCAGCCCGAAGGTCGTGCCATTACAACACTGTGGGCCTGTCCCAACAGTAAACCCGTACCCTAAATAGTGACAGTCGGTCCTCTCTGTCCTTGAGGTAGCCGCTTCCCGTCACACCGCAGCTCTCTGCAGTCTTCCATGCTTCCCGGTACTGACCATGGGTACTATGCACCGCTTCTCTTTTTGTCCTTCGCCTTCAATGCTTGAGCCTCGTTGCTCCTTCTTCTCTATGAGGGTCACTGAGCCCTCCTGTCTTCCGCCGCTGCCTTCAATGCAGTGGTTGAGCTTTCTTCTCTCGGCCGCTCTGGTACCGTTGCCTCCTTGACTTTTCTATCCCAAAAGTCATGGTTTCCGGCTCTGCTCTCCAGCTGGAAACGTGCTACACCGTCGTAGCTCTGCCCTGTCCTTTTTCCGCTAAACTTCTCTCTTTCCGCCAAAATTAGCAGCTTCTTTTGTAGCTGCGGGATCCTGCTCGAACAGATGGTAGTACAAGAAAAGAAGACTAAGGGCAAAATCCAAATCTGTGTCGATCTGAGGAAGCTGAACGATGTGTGTCTGCATGATCCCTTTCCCACTCCTTTTACAGATGAAGTCCTCGACAATGTCGGAGGTCAAGAAGTCTACTCTTTTACTGATGGATTTTCAGGCTACCATTAGATTAGAATTGCTCCAGAAGACCGACATAAGACAACTTTTGCTACAGAAATGGGATCCTTTTAGTATACAGTTATGCCCTTCGGATTGAAGAATGCACCTGCTATGTTTTCTCGAGTAGTCATCTGTGCATTTAAAGAATTTATACATAAATTCTTAGATGTTTATTTTGATGATTGGACTATCTTCGGGTTACTAAAATATCACATTGCTAGTTTAAGACTTATGCTGGACAAGTGTAGACAACACCAGATCTCCTTGAATTTGAAAAAGTGTATCTTTTGTGCACCCTTTGGAATTTTGCTAGGTCATATTGTTTGTAAGCAAGGATTGATGGTAGACCCTGCGAAGATAGCAATCATTGCGAATTTGCCTCCTCCGAAGTCTGTTAAGTAACTTCTCACTACCCTTGGTCACACTGGATACTACAAGAAATTTATTAAAGGATATGCCCAGATCACAGCCCCGATGGAGAAACAGCTGAAGAAAGAGATTAAGTTTGAATGGACACCTGAATGCCAAGCAAGTTTGGACATTTTAAAAGAGAAGATGGTGACTGCCCCTATTTTAGTATTTCCTGATTGGAATAAGGAGTTTCATGTGCATGTCGATGCATCCTCCATCGCTCTGGGTATAGTATTGGCTTAGACAGGTGCAGGTAACATTGATCACCCTATTGCCTTTGCAAGTCACAAACTGTCAACAGCAGAAAAGAACTATACCATGACAGAAAGGGAAGGTTTAGCCATGGTATATGCTTTGCAAAAGTTCCGACATTATCTGTTAGGTTCTCATTTTAAGATGTTCACTGACCACTCTGCTTTGAAATATTTGGTTAATAAACCTGTGCTAGGTGGAAGGATATGTAGATGGCTCATCTTGTTTCAGGAGTACGACTTTGAGATCATAGTTAATCCAGGCAGACTTAACCTAGGACTTGACCATCTGTCGAGGCTTGAGTCAAGGGAAGAGCCCACTAGCCTGGATGAAGGTCTTCCTGACGCCCAGTTATGTACCATCGAGATGGTTGATGATTACTTTCAGGAAATTGTTCAGTATTTGGCTACAGGATATGCACCGTCGGAGATGACAACTCAGCAGAAGAAATAGTTAGTGGTTCGAGCTGCCAATTTTACTTTAATAGTAGGAAAACTATATAAGATGGGACCAGATGAAATACTACGTAGGTGCGTCCTCGAGCATGAAAAACCATTGATCTTGGCTGAAGCACACTCTGGAGCAGCAGGAGGTCATTATGCAGGGAAAGCTACAGCGCAAAATATTTTGGCAGCCGGCTTGTGGTGGCCTACACTTCATAAGGATGCTAGGGAGTACTGCCACAGTTGTGATATCTGTCAAAGGACAGGAAAACCATCCAGGAGGGATGAGATGCCCCTCATTCCATAGGTAACTTTACAAGCCTTTGACAAATGGGCTATTGATTTTGTTGGACCCATAAATCCCCCTGCAAAGAAATCAGGAGCAAGATATATTATTACAGCAACTGAATACCTTACTCGGTGGGCTGAAGCTCAACCAGTCAAGGATTGTAGCACTGCTACAGCTGTGAAGTTCATCTTTGACAATATCTTAACAAGGTTTGGGTGTCCTAGAATTCTTATGAGTGATCAAGGGTCACACTTTTTGAATAAAACTATTGAAGCATTGACTAAAGAGTTTCAGGTATATCACCCGAAGAGTACTGGGTACTATCCTCAAGCAAATGGAACTGTGGAAGCCTTCAATAAGATTCTTGAGCAGGCTTTGACCAAGTTTTGTAATATTAATAGATATGATTGGGATCTCAGAATCCCGGCAGTGTTATGGGCTTATAGAACCACTTGCAAGAAGTTGACAGGTCACACACCTTTTAGGCTGGTTTATGGGAAAGAAGCAGTTATGCCAATGGAGTATATTGTCCCTAGTCTCAGAATAGCTGCTTTCATAGAGATGGATGACCCAGATATGTTTAATAAAAGGATAGCCCAGATAACAGAACTAGAAGAAGACAGATTCATTGCAGGGTTCCAGCAGTAAGTACAGAAGGCTAGAGAAAAAGCATGGCATGACAGGCATATCAAAAAGAAGCAATTCCAGAGTGGTGATCTTGTACTCTTGTATGACAGCAAATTCATAAAGTTCCCCGGAAAGTTTAAGACCCATTGGAAAGGACCTTACATAGTTCAGAAAGTTAGTGATGGTGGCACAGTCCAGTTAGCCAAATTAAATGGAGAAACTTTGCCTTCCATGGTGAACGGAAGTCGGTTGAAGAAGTACAGGGACAAACCGGGACCCTCTAATTAGAAATAATATAAGAAAGAAGAGTCTAAGTACCAAGAACAGTTGAAAGTGGGTACTAGACTATAATCAAGCTGTCAAAAGAACACGGGTCGCGTGTCACATGTAAATTCGAAGGTCCTTAGCACGGCACAGCTAAAAGTTGAGTCGCAGAGTAAAATTATGACTACCCGGGAAGATCAGATGTGGCGGCACTGGCACGTGCTCTACATTGACCGTCCTCAATGATGATATTTTATGAAATCTACCAGCACATGTATGATATCCATGACACGTGGGTCCGATCCGCTATCCATCATGACCCATTATCACAAATCCTGATCGCCAGAGTCCTTAAAAACACATCCAGCTCCCAAAGTTCACCGTCTATAGTTCTGCAGTTCATACCATGTCGAATGACTGTATAGCCTAGAAGCTGTTATGAGCGGTCAGAGAGAGAAGTCTACAGAACCTTCTAAACAATCCGCTGGAGCAGACATGCCTGACCAAGGCACAAAGAAAGGCAGAAGTTCACTCTAAGAGATCCGAAGAAAGGCAGAAGTGCGCTCTACGTCGCACAAAGAAAAGCCCCGGTCTGCATGGGAAATTTCTGCAACATCCCAAGCTATAGCCTCCTAGGTTAGCAGAACTAGGGCGGCTGTTTGTATTATGCACCTTGACACGTAATTCTAAGGGGACCCAAAGTTGTGGATGGTCAAGTGCTCGGCAAGCAGATTGAAAGAGGGGGCTGCTGACAGATTCAGAAGGTTGTTACCAGCATAAAAAAATTCCAAAGGAAATGCACAAACATCCAGCAACCATATGAATGGCTTCAGCACATGGCACACTACGTATCACCAGCAAGATTCTCCCACCAGAAGAGTCACAGAGTGCCCCGGGACGGGCCACAAGTGAGTCTTAGGGGCCTGTTGGGGCTCCGACCCCAAGGGTCCTTATTTTTGGTAACTCCGCGGTTTCTGTGGAAGTGTAAGCGGAGTTATGACCTAAAATAGTCTTAGGGGTGTCGCAGGTGGGTCGAAACCCCTTTTTGTAATTAACCCTTGGTATAAATCCAGGGTTAGGGTTTTGGGCGCCCATGGTTTAAGGCCATGGTTTTGTAACAGTGCACTATATAAAGAGGCACTTATGTAAAGAGGTAGGGTTAGGTCTTTAATGATTATCTTATAAAGCTATTGTAATGCAAAGATAAGAGATTGCATAAGGGTTTTTGTAAGAAGGTTAAGTCCCAGCTGTGTGCGTGGACGACCTCTACAGCTGTGTGCGCAGAGGGGTTTTTGGTAAAAGGGAAGATCTGCAGCTGTGTGTGCAGAGGCCTGCTGCTATGTGCATGGCTTTGAGGACTGAAAGGATCTGCAACTGAGTGCAGAGATCAAAACTGTAATTTTAGTTGTAAAGAGTTGAATAAAATACAGTTCTGTGGACGTAACCCCTACACTAGGGGTGAACCACGTTACATCTGGTGTTGTGGTTCATTTGTGTTGATTTGTTATTATATTTTATGCACTGCTAAGTAAATAACTGATAAAGTAAGATTGCTTTTAATAAATAGCTTCGCTGTGAATTCCCAAATAAGGGCTGTGCAAGTAACTGTTTGTTTATCTAACCGTGAAGCTACATATTTGATAATAGAAGCATTGTGTTAAGTGATTATTAATAGTTAAATACTAAACGTACAGTAAGATTCTCTCTTCTACTTGCAGAAACCTGATTCTGCGGCACCCCATAGCTGTTTCAGGTGAGACTGTAGCCTGTTCGCAGGCTGCTGCCGAAAGGGCCAACACTATGGGTCTTTTGTTGGTGCGAAGTTAAAGGTAAAACCCGTGTCTGCCCAGTTAGCCCAACATGTATTATGGTATTATGCTGATTGGGTGGCTGGTCTTCCATTTGGGTACCTTCATCACTCCACTTCTGGGATGGACTTATAATGTATTTCGGCCATCGTATAACCCCTCTGATCTCATACATTAGGGGGCATCTGTTATAGCGTATTTAACCACACTAGGTGAATCACACATTGTATGGCCTTCCCCTATCCCGCTGCAGATTCATTAGCCCCTATGCACCACTTTTTGTCTTTTGATGTGTCCTTGATCATCCCTAAAAACATAAGAAAAGTGATATACGCGGCTTTTTCCCCGATAACTGTGTACATACGTGGATATTCCCCCTATAGTCGCGTACATCAAGATGTATGAATAATCCAAATCCTTTTGGAGCGTTCCTTGACTTGGATCCGACTCATATGACTCCTGGCCTTCCATATGCCTTGAGGTCGCACGGATTCAACCTTTCAGTATCTCTTTGAAAAGCTATACAAGGAACCCCTTGAGACATTGAAAGCATAAGAGAGAATTGAGAGTAACGAAACTATAGTCCATTGTTGCCAGAAATTATGCTTGAGTCCGCATCCCTTTGTCCCTTGGAGCACTATTGTGTTCTTCCCAAGCTTTCCTTTTGCTAGTGAGCTTGCTATCTGAGTGATGGAGGATTGAGGTGGTGGAGGCCCAAGTGGGGGATTCAGTTTCTCCGGTTCGCAGACATGCGTTAGAGGTTGTCACTTGTAATCTCTTATTCATATTAATAGAAATATCTTTTCCTGTCCAATAATGTGTATTTGAATGAATATTGCATCCATTGGAATATGTCAAATGCTTTTACATTATTGATTATATATGCTAGAATAGATCTGACACCATGAAATATAGTATGCTTGTATTGTTTACTTGTTGTTGAGGAAGTATTATATCAATTCAAGCTGAATATTGGAAAGCTCAACGGGGATCTACTTCAACCATCTGGAATAAGGTACGAGGTTCGATCCTTTAGTGTTAGACATTTTATTTCTATTGCATATTGGGAAAGATTGATTTTTGGAGTCTAGCTGTCTGTTGTGGTACCCCAAGCCATAGGAATTTCTCTCCGTAACAGAGAGTGTGAAATTCCTTGGTATAATTAGTGTTTCTTAGGATCCTCTTCTTACAAGGGAGTTAAGCACGAGGCAGTGTGAGCGGTTATTGATTGGGATGACCCCTAGTCATAATTGAGTAGAACCGAATATATTTACAGGATTGTATTCATATCTGGGGGCTCTTTTGAGAGTTTTGGGCTTCGCTACCCTACCCATACGGTCCATCCTACCTGCGACTGTCCACCTAAGCATTGATTATATTGAGGTGACCTTAGTTGCCTTACCTAGGTTATCAAGGGGGTACTTTGCAGAGGTTATCTTGAAGGTGTCTCGGCCAGGTTGGGGTCGGACAGCACAGTCACTATATGCGTTGAAGCTGAGGGCCACAATAATTGGTTATGAACCTTTGCTTGTTGTGTATGGGAGTCTCAAGCCTCTCCTAGGCGAGACATACCTGCTTCATTCGGGAGCTCACATATCCTACCCTTGTTTTCTTGTGAATGGATTTAGATTATATTTGTGTATGCTCTGTGCACGTTAGCTTGCTTAGGGTTTGCGTAATTAGAGTCTTTTTCATTTTTTGAGTCATTGTGGATTCGGGTGCGGCACCCCATCGTTCTCGTCATTTAGCAGGACTTCCACCTTCTACATATCCTCCTCCTTTGGGAGAGATAAATAGACAGTCCAGGCAGACTACTTCTCACATTGATTCACACACGATGGGAGATCATGAAGATGAAATTCCTAAGTTGTCTTCTCCACCTCAGGAGGTTGGGGAAGAAGATCCTATTCCTGTATATGATCCTTCACTTGATATAACTACACACTCTAGGTTAGATCCTTCACATGATATATCTACACACTCCAGGTATGATCCCTCATTCACAAGTCATCGGTATTGGATGGCGGGTGACGAGACTCATCATGAACCTGCAAGCACTAGTTATGTTAGTTATGGCATGTCTGGTATCCCTGCACATGATCCAGCACATCATGCTAAGTCGGAATTTGATCCTATCACTATGCCTGGGGGCATTTGCATTCCTTTCCATGGGGAGATATTTTGGAGCACAAGTCACATTGCACCCTCCATCCTGATGGTGGAGGCTACATCTCATGTTCATCCTAGACCTAGTGTTAGTAGTCCTATTCAGATACCCTAACCAAGACGAGTGACTATATGGAATACCACTTACATAGTTTCACATGTCCCTTCATCCTCTATTCCTAGTTCTTTGACTGCTATTCCTCCCTATCATTCACGTGGTCCTTCGAGCTGAAATGTAGCTGTGAGTCATGTGTGTACTGCTGCTACTCGAGTAGTTGTGTCTCAGAGTCAAGTACCTCTTGTTCTCTCGGGAGGTAGTATTCCTACTTCTGGAGGTCATATTCCTACTTCCAGAACGTCTATTCCTACCTATGGATTTTCTCATGGGACATCTCATGGGACTTCTTATGGACCATATTATGGACCGTGGTATGCACAGAGTTATTCACCTTATGGGTATGGGTATCAACAATCTACTTACTCTTCGAATTATGGCTTTGTAGCCCCAAAGAGTCAAGGTACACCACATTATGGTGCTTCCATGCCACCCTACATGGGTCAAACGGGAGGAGGATACTATGGCCATGGCGATGGTGTTTACGGTCATCAATCCTATGTGAACCAAAATTATCAAGGAGTGTCTCATCAACCTACTCAACCTAGACTCCCTTTCCTCTAAACGTTAAATTTTCCTGACTTGTTGAGACTAATGAATAGTCCAGTCTCTCATGACCTGGCTTGGCCAACTATCCCTAATAATCTTCCCTCGGACATTCCCAAATTCGAAGGAAAACCATAAGAAGATCCTAGTGAACATGTTACTACATTTCACCTTTGGTGCTCTTCTAATTCCTTACACGAAGATTCGATCCGTTTAAGGCTATTTCAACGTACCCTTACAAGGCCTGCAACGAAATGGTACATAGAGTTACCTAGGGGGACATTTGTTTTGTTTGATGACCTAGATATGACTTTTCT
The DNA here is from genome assembly GCA_001517045.1 of Pseudotsuga menziesii. Classification (NCBI taxonomy): domain Eukaryota; kingdom Viridiplantae; phylum Streptophyta; class Pinopsida; order Pinales; family Pinaceae; genus Pseudotsuga; species Pseudotsuga menziesii. The sequence continues at coordinate 90,345 of LPNX010780615.1, read as the reverse complement.
CAACCACTTCCAGCTACCAATGTGTTATGACACTGATACGGAACTCTTGTCGACATTTTGGCAAGACAAAGCCATACATATCTCGGACCATATTCAAGAGTGGCGTAAACAGAAGAGATTGATTAAAGCCTTCATACCACCGGAGTTTCTCCTTGAACGGTTCCTTAAATCGTTACTACCTTATATAGCAAAGGATGTTTCTACATCCAGAGTTCAAAAGGAGGAACAAGCCATTTTTAGGGAGCAGGAATTGGATTTGATTTATGCTCAATCCGGTTTGTTATATGAGATCATTCCTAACACTCCACATTCTAGTTTCGACCCTAAGATCAAATGTGGACCACATGCCAATGGCATTGTTGGTTGTATGAGTACCAAACCTGCAGATTTGGTTGTGAAACAGGTGAGTCAATTGTCTATCAACCAATCTGCCTCGAGACAAGCCACAGCTTCATCTCAACCCACCCAAACAGTGACTGTGCTTTTGGTGCAATCATCGGACCATAAGGGTAACCAACAACCCGGAAGGAATAAGAAGAAGGGTAAAAACAATTGTAAGGGTGGGAATAGGAATGAAATGCCAATTCTAATGACAAGAATTCCCAAAATGCTAGGGGGGACAAGAAGCCTAAACATAAGGTTAAGTTTCCTTACAATTTGTGTAAGGATGACTACCTCACTCACCTGTGCCCTCAGATAGAAGAAGCCTAGAGGTTCATAGTGCAGGGCCCAGTTGTGCTGACTAACCCTTTACCTCATAATCAAAATATGAACTCGAGGACCCATGATCAGTCTGGTGGGGATCAAGATCCACCAGAAGCTTGTAGTGGTCATGGTTGCATCAACATGATGTGTGCTGCTAAGGTTGTGACTCGTGCGAAGGACTATGGTTCATCACAACCAGACCTTGGAAAGGAACCTGCTCCACCCGAGAGTCCTTTGCGTATTGAAAACCCTGTGGATAAACCTAAAGTTGCAGCTCTCATTCCTAAGGGAGTCCTTAAGCATTCAAGGTACAATCCTAAAGCCCGAGCCGCCTAGAACTATTCTGTTTTCGAGGATTTGGGCCACACTCCTTGTGCGATGTATGCACTCGAAGTACTTCACAGTTGTCCTTCACAAAGGAAGGCTTTGCTTTCTTCTCTTGGTGTTAACGATGATCACTCTTCCTCTGTCATCAAATTTGAAACCGCAGGACTATAGCCTCACTTTCCTTACTATGTGTCTCTCTTGATTCATGTAGAATGTCTTAACATGACCGTCAAACGCACTATGATTGACAAAGGTGCAGCTACTTCCGTGATGTCTTTGGCATGTTGGAAGGGTTTGGGTTCCCCCGTGTTGTCTAAGTCCACTACCATGTTGGATACTTTTGATGGTAGATCATTTTGGCCGCACAGCATTCTTCCTTCCCTTAAGGTCCATTTGGGAGGGAAGACCGTCGCGATCGAGGTCGAGGTGGTTGATTCACCCCTTGTCTACAATCTGTTACTGGGTAGGAATTGGATGTATAGTATGCAATCCATAGCTTCTTCTCTATTTCAAGTTGTATGCTTTCCATTTAATGAGAAGATATTTATGATTAATCAAATGTCATTCAAGAATCCGTGTGTTACCGCATCTTCGGGAGCTTCTGTCCCAACTGTCGAGCACTCTCAGCCAGAAACTGGGAGTGTGGGTGTTGGCATGTACCCATCCCTTATGGGATTGTTTAGTTGTCCTGCACCTGTATTTATGATCAAGTCTAGTTTCAGTGAGGCTTCATCGTCATTGCATTCAGTGTCTTTTCGCACCACTCATATGGAAGATCCTTGGATTCTTCCTACACCGAGTCCTTTATGTGAGCCTATTGGAACGGACGTGCCATTGCCTATAGCAATGATAGCATATCAAGATAATATTAAATGTGTTGCAGATCCTATTCCTTCCTCTTCATGGACAGAGGAGGAGGACCCATATGTGCTACCTGCATGGGCAGTTGAGTCTTCTCATGCACATGACTTCCTTGATAGATTTTTTCCATCAGATGAAGCTATTATTGAGGCTATGTCTAGGGTTGAGCCACCTTGGGAAGAGTTGCATCATAGATCTTACTTTCTTCCCAAGCTTGACCAATTAGAGTGTGAATAATTTAGGGAGATTCTTAGTGAGAGAATTGGTAGTCCTATGGTTCCATTAAGCTCTCCTGGTCTAATGGCTAATGGAAACATCGCTAATATATATCCTACCATTCCTATCAATATCTCTCGCAATCCTGGCAAGATTGAGAATGTCTATATTGGTGCAGAATGTTCCCATGATGAGATTCAAGAGTATACCGAGCTGTTCAAAGAATTTCATGATGTATTTGCTTGGTCATATGAGGAAATTCCAAGTATAAACCCTCGCATTGTTGGGCATGAAATTAAAACTTATCCCAATGCTAAGCCTATTCGACAACTCTTGCGTGCAGTGAATCCTAGGAAAGCACCCATGATTAAGGCTGAGATAGAAAAGTTGTTGAATGCTGGTTTTATCTATCCCATTCCCTTGACGGAGTGGGTTTCAAACCCCATTCTAGTTGATAAGAAGTAGGAAACGATCCGTATAGGAACTGATTTCCGTGACTTGAATCGTTCCTATCCTAAGGATAATTTTCCCACACCATTTATTGATCAAATTTTGTATGAGTGTGCGGGAAGCGAGGTATTTTACTTTATGGACGGCTTTTCCGGATACAATCAAAGACAAATCAAACCTGAGGACCAACATAAGGCTTCCTTTATTTGTCCTTGGGGTACCTTTGCATATTAGAAGATGCCTTTCAGACATAAAAATGTCAGAGCCACTTTTCAGCAGGCTATGACCTTGATCTTCCATGATCTCAAATCGATTATTGAAGTCTTTTTCGATGACCTCGCTGCTCATTCTCGTCAGAGGATGCGTCATTCCTACCATTTGAGATTAGTGTTCAAAAGGTGCCTCCATTACTTGGTCAGTTTAAATCCTCATAAATGCATATTTTGTGTGAATTCTAGTCGCTTATTAGGGTTCATTGTCTCCCAAGAGGGTATAAGAGTCGACCCTTTGAAGGTTGAGGCAATAGTTCAATTGTCTCCCCCGAAAAACATTAGACATCTTCAGTGTTTGCAAGGCATGGAAAATTTGTTGTGAAGATTCATCGTTAACTTTGCCAATTTGACTAGAGGATTTATGCGTCTTTTGAAGGACACTACCTTCTGTTGGGATGAGCGAGCCCAGGATTCCTTTGATGCACTTAAGCGAGCCTTAGCATCGGCCCCGGTGATTAGTCCACCCGACTATAGTCGTGAATTTTTACTTTATGTGGTCGCGTCCATGGAGACGATTGGTATGGTTTTGGTTCAAGAGGATGAGGAGCTCCAGGAGCATGTCATATATTATTTGAGCTGAAACCTTATAGATGCGAAGATCCATTATTCCCATGTGGAGAAATTTTCCTTAGCTACCGTTCATGCGGTTCAAATATTGAGACACTATATTCTCCTTCACCAGACCTTGGTGGTAGCCTATGTCAATAGATTTCAGTTCATCCTCACTAGAAGGATGATAGGGGGAAAGTATAATAAGTGGATTGTCATCTTGCAAGAATTTGATCTCGAGTTTATTTCAGCAAAATCGAAGAAATCGTTGATTTTTGCAGAGCTTATATCTGATTTCCCAAGCGAGGAGGAGAAGGAAGTTTGTGAAGATACGTTTGTTGATGAGCACATTTTCCTGATCTCAACTTTGGATCCATAATATGGGGATATTATCATATATTTACAAACATTAAAGGTCCCTACTCACCTTTCATGGGATGAACGATGACAATTACATCACGTATCCAAGAATTACCTCATAGTGGATAACACATTATAGCCCCATGGGGTAGATTCCATTTTGCGGCATTGTTTAACTCATGAGGAGGATGAGCTTGTGCTAAATGATTTCCACAGAGGGGCGTGTGGTGGTCATTTATCTGGGCTTTCTACAGCCCAAAAAATCTTAAGAGCAGGTTATTTCTGGCCATTTATCTTTAAAGATTGTGTTAATATGGTCAAGAAGTGCCACCCTTGCTAGGTGTTTGCATACAATATGTGCTCACATCCTGCTCCGTTACATCCAATTATCACCGCCGATCCCTTCACTAAGTGGGGGATTGATTTCATGGATTGCAACCCAGCTTCAGCTGGGAGGCATCAACATATTATTGTGGCTGTTGACTATTTCACGAAATGGGTTGAGGCTATGCCCATGATTAAATTTGAAGGTGAGACAGCCACACATTTCGTATTCAGCCAGATCATTACTCAGTTCAGTATTCCAAAAGAGCTTATCACTGACCATGGTAGGCACTTTCAGAATTGGATGATGGAAGAGTTGGCCTCGAAGTTAGGGTATAAGTAGGAGCATTCATCTCCTTATTACCCTCAAGCGAATGGACAGGTTGAAGCAGTGAAAAAATCACTCAAGTCCATTCTCTAATGAACCATCACACAAAGCAATACCAATTGGCATATCATGTTATATCCTACTTTTTGGGCTTATAGGACCGTGGTTAAGACTGCCGCCGATTTTTCTCCATATTAGCTTGTACATAGAGTGGATTCTATATTTTCGGTTGAGTACGAAATCCCTTCTTTGAAGCTAGCCATAGAGCTCTTACCAGACACTTCCCCATTGGAGGAACGTTTGTTCCACTTAAAGCAACTTGTTGAGCAGCACTGAGATGCCTTGGTGGCTCTAGAAGTGAATAAGCATCGCTTAAAAGGTGAAATGTCACCACAGCTCTAGCTAGCTGTCAAAACAACCGCACCCATGCTCATGGCACACCCACCACCTGACGCTGCATGGCTTCAAGCAGGTCCTTGATCTACACCATGAGTACCCTATGTGTCAGCTGCACGAAGTTGGTATGAATGCTTTGGAGTGTCTGCTCCGCATCCACACCCATAATGTCGTCTCCCCTTCCCCTCCGTCTATGACAAGGGAATCCTTCAGGCCGTCGTTTTCCTACATATGCATACATATGACAGGATGTCACTATGTGTTGTCACACAAAAACATGTCTTTTGAGTCTATATATATCAAAAAACACAAAAAATTTAATAATTCACAAAACTTTAAAAGAGGGTTGGGATTCATTACCAATGTCACCGTATGTTGATCCTGGTGGTAGAGGCATGTCAAGATCTCCCTGAAAATATATCCCCTCATAGGGGGANAAACTTTAAAAGAGGGTTGGGATTCATTACCAATGTCACCGTATGTTGATCCTGGTGGTAGAGGCATGTCAAGATCTCCCTGAAAATATATCCCCTCATAGGGGTAATCATTGATAACAACTATCTGCTGCCACCACCATGGAAAGAAATCAGCTGGATAGGGGTTGGACACCCTGCCTCCACCCAGTCTATGCATTGCATATGCCCAATGTCATTGGGCCGGATCTCAAACCCCATGAAGAGGAACGTCAACTCTAGGGCTCAATCCTGGAACACGCTCAAAGAAGAATGTGCTCAGTATACTGCTAAAACCAAAGTTTCGTACCCTGCCCAATTTGCACTCGCTAAGCTAGTGCTTCATGTTGCTCAACAACTCAGTGCTCCAATCGTAAATCGTGGGTCTCATGCACTCCACTGCATAGAACATCAGGGACCGTGAGGCCTGGTGGAGTGAGGCTATCCTTTCTATCCTATCGAGTGTCAGTAGTATGGCCTTTAGGCCTAGCACCTATATGGAGTTAGTTGGGATCTGACTCCCAACCTTCTCCGTGTCTAGATAACAGTATACATCTATATACTCATCTATGGTGAGGCCACCACCTGGCCCACGAGAACGTAGGTTCACCACTTCCCCACATCCCATCGATCTAGAACGAATCTGAGTCAATATCCCAGTAGTCTACTAGCATCTGCAGCAGTCTTGGTTTGGCCCTTAAGCCACCAAGACACCAAAACTTGTAGAGCATGTTGTGCCATTAGATCGCCCCGTACTGTTTCTTCTACATCCTCGTGCTCTCATTCCCTCCTTTCTAGAACCATCCTACACATTTAATTCAAGTCTAGGTCATTAGATGTCTTATAAAAACTTGAATGCAGCTGCATATGCGACTATTTGCTAAACAGCCGCGTATGTACATGACTTTGAGGCATTTTTCCGCATATAGCCAGCCCTATATGTGGAAAAATCCTCGATTTTCGTGTGGGTACGACGCATAATTTAGAATGGACGAGAAATCAAATTGGACCATGGAAAATTGAAAAATTTACATGTAAACGAAAGAGCAAGGCATGGGAAGTTACCTGGAAAAAATGGTGTCAGATTCCGTCGGCTGGATCTCCCAGAATTTGCGTTTGAAGTTCTGAGCTCAATTGGGTAAAAATTTCAAATGTTATATAATGTTTTGATTTTTTCACTATTTATAGAAATGTTTCAAATTTTTGAAAAATTTTACCCCCTTTCTATAGTTTTGGACTGTTTCTAACTCTTTTGGACCATTTTTTACTAATATATGATGTAGGAGACCATTTTGAGCGTCGTTTCGACCGTTGTTTTGACCCGTTCGTGCTGATTTCAGGTATGATGTTTAAGCTGGCATATAGATTAGGTTTCACCTCCATTTTCATTTTTCATGACCTTATGACCATTTCATTATAACCTTAGGTATGAACACGTTCTATCTTGTCACGAAACCTTCTTTCTGTTTTAGAAGTGACATGATGTGAATGGTAGAGCTTGACCTTACATGGGTACCCTAGTTAGCTCCTTATTTGCATTTGGTGTCCATGCTGACAGTTTTTCTTTTAGGATGTCGGAGTCCATTGTATAGTATCGCCATGACATTTCGCAAGAGCCTCATACTCCTCTTGATATTTTGTGTCCTGTTTCCCTAGGACTCCCTTATGTCAAGTTGTAATTGCAATATCATAAGCTTTACCTGCGGCATTGAGCCTTATGTCAGCTTCCTTGACTTTGAGTATCAGCCATATAGCCCGAGCTTGTCTCATGTCTAGCCATGCAGAGCCATTTTATATATCCTTTGTAGCTTGATTCCCTATTTTTATCGGGAGGGGACTTTCCCCCAAGTGTCGCTATCCTACACATGTGTCCTTGTATTGAGCATAGGTATGTTCCGCTGATTGGAACTAATTTGTTTTCCCATTTGACACTCGTCTCCTCCTAGTCTGTAACTTTAAAGCCATTTTATTCTTTTTCAAGCTTTTCAAATATTTGAAAAAGTCCAAAAAAATTAAAAAACCAAAAATTCGGACAAGAAAAGATGTTATCTTTGGCAATATTCGAGTCGTGTCGCCTTCGAATAGAGTACTGTATATCACATCCGTTGGTTGGGTTAATAGTTTGACTTTAGGAGCTATACTCGTTTATCTGAGTTTATCTCCACTGACTAGTTAAGCTTCCAGTCCCTATGGAGCCTCTGTCGAAGACTCCTATGTCGCAGAGATGTCCCAGTTTTGCATATCGATTCTATGTTTCCTACATTCAGTAACCATTCACCTTTATGCTCTTGTTCGAAGGAAGTTGAAACTTGAGTCGGCCATTCCTCAGTTATCTTGACTTTGCATGTCGACCATTCCCGGTACAATTACTGGTTTGTGCACCTTATGATCGAGTCCTTCCACATTATATAGCCTTGTTGAGTACCTCATGTTGGATGATAGGGGATTCCTTAATGCCCTCCTTCCAGTGGATTTCATCCCATCGACTTCAGATCATTTATTCTAGGATAGGAATCTAGAGTCATGTTTGAGTGCCTTGAGACTTGCAGTCATCAGTGGCATGTTCTCTCGCCATTGACAGTTTTTTGAATACATCAATGTCCCCTAATCGATGGATTCTCTCAATTGTTCGACCTCAACACACTTATTCACACTTGTTAGTTTGCACTCTAGTACCTTGATTCCCATTTTCATTATTGGTGGGTGATCTCGCGTCTGTTAATGTAATACATCAATGACCGGTAATCAGACAATGGAATACTATGTTCGACCTCAACACCTCTATTCACATAGTAGGACATGTAATCATAGCAATTTGTGTAGAAGACCTTCCATATTGGTGGCATCTCTTATATGCTACCTCCTTAATTGTGCCAGTGTTCATGATATTTCAGCTCTCATGACTTGATTCCAGTATATGTCATACATTTCCAGCCATTATGGAGATCTTGATCCATTATATATCTTCAGTATTCATGGAGATCATGATCCTTTGTATATATTCATAATGGATATTTTGATCTATTTATATCATACGTGGTGATTGTTATACCAAAATCCTATCACCATCATGTGATAAGACATTTGACATACCTACTTGCCCTAAATCCCAGCTTCTAGAGTGGAAACTAAATGGTTTTTCATTAATCTGTCATACAAATTCCCAGCACCGTCCATGCCCCTTTATCTAGGAGTGGTACCCCTGCTCACACCGCCTTTCATCGGTTGTCCACAAGAGGTGCCACCGCACATTGCCCTTGGTTTATAGGCGGCTATTACCAAAACTGCTCTGTCATAGAAGGAGAAGTGTGGTACCCTGGGTAAAAAGGGAAAAAGAGAAGTTTCTAGAGGCTTCTAGATGATAAGCCTTGTGTACTGTCTTATCCCTAATGTTGTGGGTTGGTTGAGCTCGAGGTCCCTAATCCTAGGATCTTAGAGGCCACCTCACCCACTACTTTCTCAACCATCTCTATCCATTAAATCCCTATAAATATGAGCTCATAGCCATGGTTGAGAAAAGAACATTGAAGGTATTTTTATACTGTTGGATTGATTTTTTGCCCAAGATCATGTGGAGAGAGCATAGAGAGCTAGAGTCGAAGATTTTGGGGATGAAGAGCTGGTTTCATGGAGATGCATGTCAACACTAAGGCTTGGTTGTAAACTTCTTCATATTTCTAATGCAAGTTGATTTATGTCCCACATATGATGTTCTTGTTGTGATTTCACATATATATGTTGCTAGATTCCTTAGTCACTAGCATAGATTAGTAGATCATATTCCGGTTGCTTTGATTCGTTTCATGTTGAGCTTTTTTGCAGGTACACAGGTGAACTGTCAAAGCCTTGTATTCCAGATATCTACAACATCTAGGGAGATTCTTCAACCTCTGTCCTCTATTTGTTCTGGATATGAACCATTCAGACCAGTGGAACACCTTGCTGTCCGCAGGAGGTGAAATATTCCAGCCAACAAATCTGGTGACTCCGCTGGGGAGCATAGTATTCAGTTGTTCTGATATTCCTCAGTCTGTAACTCTTGTTCAAATCTAGGCTCTATTTTCTTCAACTCTTTTCAGTCAGATATACTTTCTGATTTGTATTATTTGGGTTTGAAATTTCCAGATCTATTCAGATCTGAGTCATTTCGGTCTTTCATGCTTTGTTACCACATTCAATTCGACAGTATTTGCCTTGATCTAGTCTTTTCTGACTTGATCCATTGTTCTTTTTTTGTTTTGGCCATCTACAGGGAACCGCACCCATGTTGTGTACGAGGATCGGTGTCACTGCCTAAACATAGTGAGCAGTAAGTGATGCCACTGCGTGTATCTGGTTAGCAAGGAGCGGTGCTATCTTGAAAACGCTTTGTCAACACCTACGAAATGCGGTGCCAGGTAGGCATTAGTCCAAAACTCTTTTTCCTCATTTTTCTTTGTAAAAATTTGGAATTTTGATTGCTTTCAGTTCGGTTATCAAACTTATGTTATTGAATCTGATGTGTGTGGCTTGCTGCTTTGATGGTTTAAGATTGATTTGAATGGAATTTCAAAAGTTTGTTTATTCTTTTTTATTGTTCATCTGCTTCTTGCTTTTTGGTTGTGCTTAAAGAAGGATTTCTTGTTTTCTGAAAGTTAGGGTGCTCATTGAAGTCTCTTTTCATTGCATATACTAAAAGAAGAACACTAGATTAGCTTCTAGATTTCATTTCTTGCTCACATAGTAAACTTCTTTTTCTTTCCTTCAAAAAAGAAAAGTTTTTCTTGAGATTAGGACATCATATTTGAGCGTTGGATTTGGGTTTTCTGATTTAATTTACAATCTTTCAGGACCTTTATGATCTTTCATCTCTCATGCATATAGGACTATCTCAATCAAAATAAAATAAAAAATGGTAGTTTCAAGTTAGATTTGCTTATGTTTTTGAGAAATTTGAAAAGTTAGAGTGCATTGGCATATATGTGTGCTTGTTGTTGTTCTTTTAGGAAAAGAGATTCTCACCCTTCACATTTGCTTTCGAAAAGAAGAATTTGGTTTGTAAAAGTGTTTGCTTGTATTTGATTTGATGTTCATGACTGTTGATTGGAATGGTTTTTGGTTTTGAAACAAAAAGAAAAACACTCTCTTCCCTCCCGTAAGTAGGCATAGTGAACGGTAAAGTGAACATTTGCATAAGCATATTGCATGGTTTTGCTTTTCTGTCAAAACATCATTCATTCACCTAACCGTACAAGTTAAAATTAACGGTAGTTATAGGTTAAAATTTACGTAGTAACTTGAGTGATAGGTTAGAGACGTGTTCGGGCGTCGTAAAACGTAGGAGTTGTTGTTATCTATCAACATTACATTCAGGGACTTGTGCGGTTCTTCCACATACCGTCGGTATATCAAATAGCCTTTCACGTACCCTTGAGGTATATAGAAAGGCACTTAATGTACTCGATTGTATATCAGAAGGCCCCTTGTGTACGGTTATGCATTAGACATCACTACTACAAATTTGAGCTCCCGCGTACCTTGAGTATATCGGGAGAACCCACTAGGGTACCTTATCTATCTGAGAAAATCGCTTTGGTCATCTTGTTTGGAGACATACACCAAAAATAGCATTCATGGAAATTACTACGCACGTACCCTCGAGGTATATCGCGAGTGGCACCTTCTTGACAATCCTAGTGACAGACCTGACTTTTGAACTCCTCCTGTCATTTTAAGTCTGCTTGTTTTGACCTATAGTTTGAGTAGGGAAGTCTTTTGGTGTGTTTTTTTTTTTCAGATTTTCAGACCCTAGGTTAGATAGGAACTGTACAAACTAGCTGAGTTAAGATAGTCCAGAAGAGTACGGGGCTTGCCACCTGATTTTATTCCTGTTTTAGGAGAAAATCCAATGGAAGCTATCGACCAGGGAGCTGCTACCACCTCCCAAGTGGGAGATAATGTGGTGGTTGAAAGTGGAGTACCATATTCTTCACACTCACCTCCCCTAGTCCAACAACCTTCTCGGGGAAATTCAGCATTCCATTCTCCCTTGGAAGGTCATGTTGATGATGCAACCCATCCAGACTTTGGTCCTAATGCTCCTTTTTGGGAGACACCTATCGGACAGGCCATTGCCTCATTTGGCACCCATGTAAGTTCTCATTATAGTGAAGAAGAACGCAGGAAATACCGTGCTGCTATTCTCCATGCACAGGAGGTAGAAAAGCATATTGATAACCTATTAGGCTCTACACCATTATGTTCCACATCCCTTCCTATGGGATATCGTTCACTAGCCGATTCTATGAGACCCATTGAACCGATTATAGATCGTCCATTAACAACCCATAGCCCAGGTCAAATTTCCACCCCTCCCACCTCTTATGTTATGTCTACTCCAAATCCTCCCAGGTCTTTTGCATCTGGGGCCCAACCTTCAATTTATGTTTCATTAGTACCTCTGAATGCTAGGGAGAAACCCCTAGCACGACCTACGTTATCTGATATCGGAGTTGTACCTAGTCAAGGGAAGACCTCTAACATAGAAACATCTATAGTTTGTTTCCCTCCCACCCACACTAATGTGGTAAATCCCCTATCTAGTTCAGGTCATCCCTTGGGGGCACAACCTGTTATCATTCAGTCTTCTAGTGGTTATGGTTATCAAATACCTATAGGTAATCATCCATCTAATCCTACAGGAATTCCATACCCTAGTAACAATTTTACGCCATGGGGGAAACCCAACTGGTCTTAGATGCCATCCATGGGAGGGATACCTATACATACTGCAGGAGGTGCGGGAGGACCACTTTATGGAGGTCCTCCCCCTAGGGGACCTCATGGTCCCGGAGGATCTAGAAACTTTCCTCCTTATAGTCCTGGGGGTCCTAATGGTCCTGGGGGACCTGGTGGCTTTCCTCCTTATGGATCTGGAGGGTCTGGTGGCCCTCCACCTAGTGGTTCCAGTGGCTCTAGAGGTTTACCACCTTCTGGAGGCTCTGGAGGGTCTAGTGGTATGCCTCCTAGTGGTCCTGGTGGTCCTAGTGGTCCCAGTGGCTCTGGCGGTCCTCCTCCTGGAGGCCCTAGTGGTCCTAGTGGTCCTAATTCCAAAAATCAACCCCCCATGGGTGGATCCTCTGGTGGTTCTTCCTCACAACAACCTGTTTATCAATCTACCTATGGCCCTACTGGTAACTATATGAAATATCAATATTACCAGTATGTGTAACCAAATAGACAGTTACTTTCCTAGCAACTTTGGACTTGCCTGATTTGTCCAAGTTGATTAATGATCCCATTCGACACAATCCCTTATGGCCTCCCATTCCGTTAAAGTTACCATCGAATATTCTGAAATTCGATGGGAAGCAGGGTGAAGATCCACGGAACCATGTTATGAATTTTCATTTGTGGTGTTCCTTGAACTCCCTCATGGATGATTCTGTTCGGTTACAACTCTTTCAGCGAACTTTGACCGGTACGGCCACGAAGTGGTACATTCAACTCCCACAACATTCGTTTGTGGATTTTGGCTCGTTGGAGATCATATTTCTTATGCACTTTCAACTCCCTATACATTATGAAATGGGAACTAAACTTTTAAATTCTCTACGATAGAACACCTCCACCCACATTTCTGATCATATTCATGAGTGGAGAAGGTGGAGAAGGCTTATTAAGGCCCCTATTCCGGATCAGTTGTTAGCTGATTGGTTCACTAAGTACTTGTTGCCTCCTATTTCCTGAGATGTGGCCATGGGCGGTGCCGTTACTGAATAGCAAGCTATTATTCGGGATCAGTACTTAGACTTGCTCTATTCCCAGTCTGGGACTCTTTATGACCTGATTCCTCAAGCTCCTCGCCCCAGCACTGACTCTGCCAAGCCACCAGCAGAAGTACCTGTTGATGGGATTGTTGGTTCAATCCAGTCCCCATCCACAGTGAAACCTTCCAAGCAAACCCAAACCGATACTCCTTTAACTCCCAAGGTTTCTATTGAGGTCAATTCTCTTCAAATTACTCAAACCTCGGGTAATAAAAAGAAAGGTAAAAATCGAAATAAAAAACCTAGAAACCAACAGGAGACCCCACAATCAACCAATAATGACAATGACAAAGGGAAAAGGAAGGCTAAATATCATTGTCTGTTATGCGGTGGTGACCATTTTTCAACAGAGTATCCCCATCGGGACGAAATCTCCCAGTTTCAGAAGTCTAATCCCACACCTGTAGTGCTTATAGATCCCTTTCCCTCTCAACAACAACTGGTAGACCACATGTCTAACCAGGGTTACTCTAGTTCATCGGAGGAAATTTTTATGATGTCCTCAGATACCATCCATCTGCAAACTCAAATCCAGAATTATGATAAACCCACAGATAAGAAAGAAGATCAATCTTCTTCAGGGAAAGCTCCCTCTACTAGTTCTCCGGAATCCTCATCTACTGTTCCCTTGTCTATCGAGAAGCCTACTCTCAACATGATTTTGCACCCACCAAAGAGTACTCTTCGGAAGGTTGTCTTTAATCCCAATGCCCGAGCTTCTCAATTCTATAATGTAGTTGAAGATCTCGTTCAGGAACCTTGTGCGATGTCTACCCTAGAAGTACTCCAAATTTGCCCCACACAGCGCAAGCACTTGTTGAAAGCTTTAGGAGCTTTAGACCTAGATAACACTAACTTGATTCACTTTAATGTTAAGAACTATAAACCTAGATTACCACATAAACTCACTTTTCAAATCATTACGAAAGTAGTGGGAAAGAAAGTTTTCCAAATAGTACTAGATGAAGGAGCCTCGACCTCGGTGTTATCTCTGACTTGTTGGAAAGCTCTTGGATCTCCCGAGCTTGTTACATAACCGACAACCCTTAAATCCTTTGATGGATGGGGTTTCCAACCCCATGGTCTCATATTATCCCTCGCGTTCGAGCTAGGGGGAAAAACTGTTTCCATCCAAGTAGAAGTGGTGGATGCCCCTTTGGATTATAACCTCCTTTTAGGAAGGAATTGGTTCTATGCCATGACTACTATTTCTTCAACAGTATTTCGAACGGTCCAATTCCCGCATATTGGGAGAATTGTTACCATTGACCCGCTTGATTTTTGCACGCTGGATGTTACTACTTCCATGGCTAATAACATCCCCATGTTAGGTCAGTCCCCTCCTCCTTACCAGTCGATTGGGGTAGGTATGCTGAAGGATTCATCCCTTATGGGGATTTTTCCATCTACTCCTCCTAACACGGATACCGCAATAGTACATATGATCACCTCATTTGATTTTGAGCCCAAGGGAAAAAAATTTGTTGAGCCCGCACGAAGCTATGTATGACACCATTCAAACTTGTTCCGGTGATCACACTGATGACCTTCATGTAGTGGCTTCAGATCCTTACTATTTACCATACTGGTTAGAACCTTCTCTTCTGAATCTAGATTATCTCTCCGAGACTTTTCCTTCCGATGAGTCTATTATAGAGATCATGAATATGAATGATCCCATTTGGGAGGATCACCATCATAGATCCATGTTCCTCCCCAATACAAGTTCGGGAAGCCATGATTTTGCATCCTTGTTTCCTACTGATATTGTCAACATTCCGCAAAGTCCTATATTGTTGCAAGACACAGATTCTGAAGGAAACCTTTGCAACATTACTCAGATGAACCCAATTGACATATCAGCCAAGCCGGATGTTATTGAGCACGTTCATGTTGGGAAGAACTACTCCACAGATGAATCTGAAGCATCTTAGGCACTTTTTAAGGAATTCCGTGATATTTTTACCTTGTCCTATGAAGAGATGTCGGGGATTGACCCTTCCATTGTGGTCCACGAGATTAAAACTTATCCCATGACAAAACCTGTTATGCAGAAACTTAGGCAAGTCCATCCTAGGAAGGCCGCAGCTATTAAAGCTGAGATTGAGAAACTTCTAAAAGCTAGTTTTATTTATCTTGTACCTCTAACGGAATGGGTATCAAACGTTGTCCCTGTCAATAAAAAGTAGGGCACCATTAGAGTCTGCATCAACTTTAGGGATTTAAATAAATCTTGTCCCAAGGACAACTTTTCTACCCCACATATCGATCATATTATCGACAACTGTGCTGGAAGTGTCATCTTTTCATTCATGGATGGCTTCTCCGGCTACAATTAGATTGAGATATTTCCCTTTGATCAGCATAAGACGGCATTCATTTTCCCATGGGGAAAATTTGCATATAATAATTTGTACAAATTCTAAATCCTTGATGGCATAAGGAATTTCATAAACTGGCTAAGGATCTAAGCACACAATTAACCTCACATAGAATTGTAGAGAATTAGCATAAGGAGAGAAGAAGAAGAATTAATGAACACACATTAATGAATGATCAATAAATGATAATTGATATTATTACATAGGTAATACATCCTTATAAAGGAAAAAGGAGTTGCATGAAAACAACTCAAGCGAGCTCATAAAGCAGGATTACTAATTATGATAAACCCCATAGTTGACTAAAGCACTTTCCCAATCTACAAAGCACCTCTGGAATTAGAAATAGCATGTGTGAGTGATGATGAGTGAAGGAAAGACTTGCTAATCCTAGAATATGGAGAGAAAATAATGGAGGATGGGTTGGCAACAAAAGCTGCCAGTTTCCTAGTTGACTAGTTTTACCTTATCCATAGAAAAGCAAGATAAAGCAGAAAAAGAAGAATAAAGCAGATTCTGTTGTAAATCGTAGTTACCAATTCTGGATGGCCATAAAGTGGTCAAGATCAACCCAGAATCAGAAATAAATCATTCCTAGGATATAGATGGCAAGTGTTGACTCTAAGGTGCAAGTGGATGCCAACTATCTAAGCTAGTGGGTAGGAAATTAATCATATAATGATTAATTATTTTATGAGTGGGTTTATTATATTCCAACACCCCCCTTTAAGCCTGAATTTATGATGATATTCCTGAACTAATCAGAAATATATATGCATATAGGTGTTGGAGTAGGGTCCCGTAGCTACAAGAGAAGCTGCCATTTTGGCAGATAGACAGTTTTGGCGAAGAAATAAGAGATAAGGTAAAGATACAACGCCGTAGCATGTTTCTAGCTGCATATCAGAGCTGGAAACTGTGACTATTGGGATAGAGAAGTCAAAGAAGATGACAGTACCTGAGCGTCTAAGAAGAGAGAGCTCACCCACTGCACTAAAGGCAGTGGCCAAGAAGAGAGAGCTCACCCACTGCATTCAAGGCAGCGGCGAAAGATAGGAGGGATCAGCTACCCTCATAAAGGAAAAGGGGCAACGAGGCCAAGGTATTGAAGATGAAGGATAAAAAAGGAAGCGGCGCCCAGTGCCCACAATCAGCACCGGGAAGCGTGTAAGACTGCAGAGAGCTGTGGTGTGACGAAAAGTGGCAGTTCGAGTACAGATAGACTGACTATCACAGTTAGGGTTTTTGGGTTACTGTTGAGACAGGCCCACAGTGTTGTAAAGGTGAGACCTTCGGGCCACCTATAAAGGGATGTAAACTGTATTGTAAAAGGTTAGCTAGTCGGATAACCTATAGCTATTCAGATAGTTAGCCTGTTTGAGAGTCCAGTAGTCTGTTAGCTCACAGTTATTTTGTATTGTAATAGAGTCGAGCTCTGGTTCTGCTATTCAGTCCATAGTTACCTTACTGTAACCAGTAGTTGATTCTAGGAGTATGTATGTAACAATCCGCAAGGATTGACAGAGAGAGAGAGAGAGAGAGAATATTGTAAGAAGGCAATATAGAGAAAGATAAGATATCTAGGAGAGAAGGGCTCCCGGAAGTGAGTGCGGAGTTACCCAGAAGATCTATAGCTACACAATAGGTTGCAGTAGAACTGTGTACTCTCTCAATACATAATAAACACAGTTCTGTGGACGTAGCTTCTACCCTGAAAGTGAACCACGTAAAACCAGTGTGTTATGTGATTATTTCATGTGATTGTGCTTTACTTAGTTGATATCTGTTATCTGTTACATGAATGTTGTATCTCAGTTAGTAAATGTTTGTATGTCCTCATTCAATTACAGCATTATTGAAGGTTAAGGTGGATTTACATGTATCAAGCGTCTGCATATGAGTTTATCAGTGCTTGTTTCACACAGTACTAAGTCATTCTGTTAAAGTGTTTCCAGTATACTTATTGGGCCAATTAAGTATAGTTGGGGTAGAGCGTGTTGAACTGTGGAAGTTCAAGTCAGAGTGTTAAATATCTTGTTGAAAGTTAACTAAGTCATTCCACCCAGTGAGATAGCCTCCGAACCGTGAGGGTCGCAGTGGGCCGTACTATAGAAGATATCGCATTGACAGTAGGCGATATCGCACCATCAGAAGAGCTATAGTGTGAGATATCGTAGAGCGTGGGTTAAGCAGAAGGGAGAGTTGCACACCGCCCAAGTCACTGCGATGTGATAGGAGTCCTTCCCCTGTCAGAACCCATGAGTAAGAGAGAACCGCGAGTCATAGAGGGATCTCGCTGGCTAAGAGAAACTGCGAGACCCTATGATGCTACAAAACCTGGTTGAGGACACCTGAGTCTTTGACCAACCCATAAGATCACTTTGGGTGAGACTTCAGGCCATTTTTTTGTCTATCGCCGAAAGGGCCAGTGAGCTAGGGGTATTGTTGGTATATTTATATTAGTAAACCTGGGTCTTCCTAGATAGCCAACAAATGGTTCTATTGCCTGCTTTGAACACATTACAGAGCTAATGTTCTGTTGGCATCCTATTAGAGATGAACTCAACCAGTGGCTTGCGTCTAAGGAGAAAGAGTTTGCAAAACAAGAGAACAAGAGTCCTAGACTGAGTACAGAGGACTGGTTGCAAAAACATATCTACACAGACCTGCATAAGATATTTTTTGCGACCTATGGAAATGAGCTGTATGAATGGTTATCAAAGCTGACTGATTAGAATATATTCATAAAGAAAAGAAACATCATGTGGACACCAGAGCTGATTCACACCGTGAAGAGCATAGACAATCCCATTACACGAGCAGTCGACTTCTGGCTTGCGAGTGTACTAGAAGGCTTTGTTACAGAGTTTGCAGTTGAACAGACAAAAAGCTTCAGTGAGGCTGAGCGGTACTTCTTCAAAGGATATCGCGGTAAGTACCTAAAATCTTTAAACTTGTCCATTAAGATGTTATTATATGAAAAAGGAGTAATGGATATAGTTTCAGACCAGTAAGCTAAGAAAGTGTGATGTCACAAGAGTTTGAGAGTGATTTTGATGATATTGGATGTACACGTAGTGGCAAAAAATATAAAGTAGATTTCAGTTCTTCCATATTTGAAAAAAGTTCAAATAATACTAGATAGCAGAGTCATAGTAATATAGAAAGAACAGAAGGGGGTATCCCTTACCACCCTTATACCCCACAGAAAACAACCGGGACTCAGAACAATCCCGTAGGAACTCCATCTAGTAGTTTAGCTGCAACACATACTACCGCTACATCACCTACATCTACAGCGCCAAGTGGTAGTAACACAGCAAATTAGCATCCACCACGTAGAAATAAAATGGGGGATGACATGAAGTTACCTACCTTTAAGGGTACAGGGGCAGAAGACCCAGAGCAGCACTGGTTTCTATGTGAAGCCATGTGGACCATTAAAGGAATCCACGATGATAATATTAAACTTGTATAGTTGGTCACCACACTTAGGGAACGAGCCTTAACATGGTATATGAAGTATACCTCAGTGATACCCAGAACACTTATACAAGTCTGGACTGCCATGATTAAAGAATTTAAGAAGCCCAAGTCCGAATCGCAGTGTATCACAGAGCTCAAAGACATTAAACAGTTGCCTACAGAGTCAGTATGGGACTTTGATCAGAAATTCAAAGCTCTCATAGACCAAGTTAGCTTTGAGTTTGCACCGGAGCAGCATAAGGAATGGTTCATCACAGCACTGCTCCCACATATTAGACACCCACTAATGCAGCAGAGACTCCGTACGTAGGATGAAGCGTTGGAGATGGCAATGAAACTGGAGGCATCACCTCTAGCTGAGACCACTACATGTATGACAAACCTGCAAAACCAGTTAGCAAATCTCATGTTACAGATGTATGAGATTAGAAAAGGAAAAGAGATTGCACAAGACATATGGTGTATCAAGTGTAAAGCACAAGGCCATACTAAAGATAACTGTCCAGTATTTGTTGAATACTTAGCAAGTGGGGCTCCTAACCCCTTAGCACAAACTCAAGGGCCATGGTGTGAACTATGCAGAACAAGAGGACATCCACCTCAGCAATGCCCTTTACTTCAGAAGTATGTACAGACACCTAAGAACTTATACTGTACCTTCTATAAGTTAGTAGGACACGAAGACCATACCTGCAGAGCCTACGATCTCATGGTCGATAGAAAGCAAGACTTGTATAGAGTCCAATCAGAGACATCGGGTCCAGCAGCAGGACCACAGCATGAATTGGCTCCTATAGGTCGTGGAGGAGGATTCAGAGGACGAGGCCATGGAGGAGGCTTTGGTTGTGGCCATGGACCGATTACTTGTTACAACTGTGGAGTTGTCAGACATTATGCTAGGGACTTTCAGAGCCCTACTACGACATGTAATTATTGCAAATATTACGATCACACTATAGAAAAATTCCCTACCTTGATAGCCAAGATCAGGGAACCTAAGCCAGTAGTACACCAGAACATTTAGCTTATCGCTGCGGAGCAGAAAGAGCCAGAACCAAGAGTCAACATTGTGACTCGCAGCGGTGCTTCCACTAGTGGGAAATCGCAGGATACTGAAGAGAACATAGGACCGGAGTGGGTGCGCAAAGCTACTAATAAATCAACACCACTCAACCTGCAGAAGAATAAAGAAACATTTCAGGAAGCTAAAACTTTCTTTAATGAACCTATACAATCAGGACCCCAAGTACAGTCGTCTAGGGGTGTACCACAGCAAACACCTTGTCGCCTTATTCCTGTGGAGACATCGCAGGCTACCACATCAGGAAGATGCGATGAGGATGAGTTGACAGGAAGTGTACAATCCTTCCTGCGGAGTTGCTTGAAACTCGTAAGAAATGAGAAATCTATCAGAGAGCTTCAGTGCATCATAGATCAGTATCTTCCATCTTCTTCCATGAGCAGTACACATCATGCTATTCATAATATTATGGGCCATATAAGAACAGGAAGAGAGATGCGACTCACAGTACAAGTTGGAGAATTTGAAATGGATGAGGTAATCCTAGACTTAGGATGAGAGGTAAATGTTTTGACTAAGAAGACATGGGAACAGATGGGTAGCCCCAAGTTAACCAGATCGCCTATCCATCTGCGACTAGCCAATCAATAGAGGGTATCACCACTGGGTCGATTACCACAAGTGCCAGTTGACATTGACGGAGTTCGCAGTTTTGCAGACTTTGAAGTTATAGAAATCATTGGCGATAGTAGACCGTATCCAGCTCTACTAGGTATTGATTGGGAAATTGATAACATGGTTGTTATCGATTTAAAGGAAAGACAAATGACCTTTGAGGATACACAGATCCGAGTCATCACACCATTGAATCCTTTTCAGGGTCCTAGATATATTGAACCTATCCAAGCAGAGGATGAGGTGCGTAATATGGAGAGCCTCTATCAGATGACCACCTATCAGAGTGACTACATCAACCCAAATGCAGAAGAAAATATCAGTTGGCGATGCGACAGCTCATGCGCATCAGATTCGGATGTTGGTCTAGAGAACTGGCAAAATAGACTTTATGAAGTCTCAGCTCACAGATGTGCATATCTGACTAAGTCACTGCGATGGATCGGAGCAGAGCTTAAGGATATTCCATCGTTTGATGGCTTAGCGGATGTCAATGACTTTTTATACCCGTTTGAACAAGAAATTCCTCACGAGCAGAGGATGTCAGTGATTGACCTTGCAGTAATAGCCAAACCTGTAAGATGGTGGCATGCAGACAAGCAACATATCGCGTCATGGGACGACTTCAAGAGATTGAAGGTGATCAGGTTTTCCAATGACAAAGAGTGTCTACAGAAGAAATATACAGGAGAATTGACCCCAGGTCACACATTCAAAGTTGTGAACAGAATTGGTTGGACATTCCCAAGGATGAATGGGTTCACCGATTCATTCACACTTTAGATCAAACTCCAAAGAATTGGTACACTGAGACAGAGTTACGTAGAGGAACAACTACATGGCCACTTATGATAGACAGCTTTGAACTCACTTTCGCTTTTGAATCTGAGTACCCAAGCATTAATCAGGCTTTAGACATTATAAAGATTAAGATATTTGAGGACTGTACCCTATCAGTATTAGCTCAACTTGATTGAGCTGTCCAATTGGACCAGGCATTAGAGTGCTATAAATTTGCATCAGAACCAGAGGAGGAGGATGAGGATCCTCGCAACATCAACATCCCAGAGTCAGAAGGAACTCATGATGTTGATGGACCAAAGCTAGAGACTCCAGCTATCACCGAGCCTATCAAGATTAAGAAGATCAGCATTGGCACAGACACAAAACCAAAGTTTGCATACATTGGAGACTATTGGAACGATGAAACGGTAGGAAACATTGCAGATCTGTTACATGACTACCAGGACTTATTCCCCACTAAGTTCACAGAGATGAAGGGAATAGTTGGATACTTGGGAGTAATGAGGATACCATTGAAAGAGGATGCTAGACCAGTTAAGCAGCGTCCATACAAATTAAATCCTCGGCATAAATAAAAAGTTAAGGATGAGATCGATAAGATGCTAGCAGTAGGAATCATTGAGACAATGGAAGAAAGCGAATGGGTTAGTCCCATGGTCGTACAAGAGAAGAAAACCTAAGGAGAAATTAGAATCTGTGTCGATTTGCGCAAACTCAACGATGCATCACTTCATGACCCATTTCTGACACCTTTTACTGATGAAGTTCTAGACAATGTGGGAGTACAGGAGGTCTACTCCTTCACCGATGGATTTTCAAGCTATCACCAGATCAGAATCCATCCAGAAGATCGATCTAAGTCCACTTTTGCAACAGAATGGGGCCCATTCCAGTATATGGAAGCGCAGCGGTTGAGAGCAAAGGAGATACAAATCAATAACCTGCTTCAACCATATTAGGAACGAATCAAAAAGCTAGTCGAGGTGGTTGAGTAGAAGGTTAGGGAGTTCACTACCACCAAAAATGAAATTGATGCAACAGAAGACTCCAATATTAGTCAAGCTATGCTTGAATCGGCACAAGAGTGTGTTGAAACTATGGAGAAAGAAGTCGTTAGACTTCAACATAAAATTACAAATACTTCGCAGGAAGCCAAGGAGAAAGTACAGTAGGAGAAGCCTGTTGTTAGTGGCTCGAGGACGAGCCACAAGTAAGTGTTAGGGGACTGTTGGATTAGGGTCCCGCAGCTACAGGAGAAGCTGCCATTTTGGTGGATAGACAGTTTTGGTGAAGATATAAGAGATAAGGTAAAGATACGACGCCATAGCATGCTTCTAGCTCCAGATCAGAGCCAAAAACTATGACTATCGGGACAGAGAAGTCAAAGAAGATGACAGTACCTGAGCGACCGAGAAGAGAGAGCTCACCCACTGCACTAAAGGCAGTGGCCGAGAAGAGAGAGCTCACCCACTGCATTCAAGGCAGCGACGGAAGACAGGAGGCTCAGCTACCCTCATAAAGGAAAAGGGGCAACGAGGCCAAGGTATTGAAGATGAAGGATAGAAAAGGAAGCGGCGCCCAGTACCCACGATCAGTGCCTGGAAGCATGGAATACTGCAGAGAGCTTTGGTGTGATGGAAAGCGACAGTTCAAGTACAGATAGACCGACTGTCATAGTTAGGGTTTTTGGGTTACTGTTGGAACAGGCCCACAATGTTGTAAAGGAGAGACCTTCAGGCCTCCTATAAAGGGATGTAAACTGTATTGTAAAAGGTTAGCTAGTTGGATAACCTGTAGCTATTCAGACAATTAGCCTATCTGAGAGTCCAGTAGTCTGTTAGCTCATAGTTATTTTGTATTGTAATAGAGTCGAGCTCTGGTTCTGCTATTCAGTCCATAGTTACCTTACTGTAACCAGTAGCCGATTCTAGTAGTATGTATGTAACAATCCGCAGGGATTGATAGAGAGAGAGACAGAGAGAGAGAGAGTATTGTAAGAAGGCAATATAGAGAAAGAGAATAGATCTAGGAGAGAAGGTCTCCCGGCAGTGAGTGCAGAGTTACCCAGAAGATCTCTAGCTGCACAATAGGTTGCAACAGAACTGTGTACTCTCTCAAGACATAATAAACACAGTTCTATGGATGTAGCTTCTACCCTGGAATTGAACGACATAAAACTAGTGTGTTATGTGATTATTTCATGTGATTGTGCTTTACTTAGTTGATATATGTTATCTGTTACATGAATGTTGTATCTTAGTTAGTAAATGTCTGTATGTCCTCATTCAGTTACAACATTATTGAAGGTTAAAGGTGGATTTACATGTATCAAGCGTCTGCATATGAGTTTATCAGTGCTTGTTTCACATAGTACTAAGTCATTCTGTTAAAGTGTTTCCAGTATACTTATTCAGCCAGTTAAGTATAGTTGGGGTAGAACGTGTTGAACTGTGGAAGTTCAAGTTAGAGTGTTAAATATCTTGTTGAAATTTAACTAAGTCATTCCACCCAGTGAGATAGCCTCCGGACCGTGAGGGTCACAGTGGGCCGTACTATAGAAGATATCGCGTTGACAATACACGATATCGCACCGTCATAGGAGCTGCGGTGTGAGATATCGCAGAGCATGGGTTAAGCGGAAGGGAGAGTTGCACACCGCCTGAGTCGCTACGATGCGATAGGAGTCCTTCCCCTGTCAGAACCCATGAGTAAGAGAGAACCGCTCGTCACAGAGGGATCTCGCTGGCTAAGAGAAACTGCGAGACCTTAGGATGCTATAGAACCTGGTTGAGGACACCTGAGTCTTCGTCCAACCCATAAGATCACTTCGGGTGAGACTTCAAGCCGTTTTGTAGTCTATCGCTGAAAGGGCCAGTGAGCTAGGGGTATTGTTGGTATATTTATATTAGTAAACCTGGGTCTTCCCAGATAGCCAACAATAGGGCCTAGCAATAAAGCTATGGTCACCCTTTTACAATTTATCTTGTCCAAAGAAATGAGGAAAGAGGAAAAAGCTCAAGGGGAAAATCCTCCCTCAAGAAAGGACATGAAAAACAATACCAAAAATGCTCAACTGCTGGTGTTTCTGCTGCTCCAAACTAGATGCTGATGTCTGGAGGAATCTTCTTCTTGGGAAGAAGATAAATCTGCTCACCTGGATCAAGGACAGCTGCAGGATGGAAACTAGGACCATGTAGAACAACTGAAATCCAATGATGTGAAGGCAATACTGAAGGATCTTGAGAGTTGTAATCAGCTCCAAGATGATGAGATGACTTGAACTTCGAACCAATAGAGATGAAATGAGCTCCAGATAGGTGAAATAACTATCCAAGTGAATGTATAATGTCTCCATCTTCATTTACATAGAGAGGATGTGTGGAAGTGATCTTGTAGGAACATAGAGAAGGCATAGGATCAAAGAGTCCAAATGAATGGGCTCCATGAGTTGATCTAGCTTCCAAAGAATCCAAGAGATCACAAATAAGCACAACAGTAGACTCATGGGAATATACTGGTAAAGAATCCTCTATGGTAGAAGTATGAGAGGAGGAAAGATAGTGATGTTCAAAATCTTCAAGGAGGCTCTGAGAATGAGTGCCAAGAACAAAGGAGGAGCTGCAAAAGCACATCGGATCAAGTATGGTAAGTGGGAAAACACTAGAAGGACTTGATTTGGCTAAGCAAACATCCTAGAAGTCACTGGGTTGTGCACCATCAAGAAGAGAGGCATGCACAAAGTGTGAGAGGTCTGGCATATGGATCTCAGAATCCATGATAGAAGACATAAAGAACACTGAATGTGTGAGTGAATCATCAATAGAAATAGCAGCTCCATTAGTCACTTCTTTTTCATCGACATCATCATGAGAAGATGAATCAATATCTTCTACTTCAAAAGAAACAGAAAAAGATGGCTCTTCAATATTTGCTTCTTGATTGAAAGAGGAAGCTTTTGAATCAAAGAGAGTAGTAGCAATAAGAACTACATGAGAAGCTTCTTCTTCATGATCAACTTCATCAGAGACTGTAGAGGCTGAGACATCTTGAGAGAGAGAAATCATTGAGGAGCTAGAGACACTCTCCACATAGCTAGAAGGATCCTCATTGTCCTTTCCCAAAACTCTATCCAATGTTGTCTAGAGATCCTTTGGGTAATCAACAAAATCAATAAGGTAGCGCATGCATGGAGAGATAGCTAGACAAATAGCTCCAATTGCTCTATCACAGTCACTCAGTTAGTCACTTGGCTCTTCATAAGACTCTTCACCAACTCCAATAGATATCTCATAGAGATGTTGTCTCTTTAGATATGAAATCATCTTCAATTTCCACTCTGAATAGCTTGTGAATGGAGAAAGAAGAGGAACTGATACTCTTGAATCCATTCAAAGTTGAACCTGCAAATCTCAAAAGGAGGATTAATTAATGAACTCTCAAAGATCTGATATCATGTAGAGCTTTGATATCCTCAGCTCTAATACCATGTAGAACTTGACCTTTGAGAACCTTAGCTCTGATACCATGTAGAAATTCTAAAGCCTTAATGGCATAAGGAATTTCATAAACTGGCTAAGGATCTAGGCACACAAATAACCTCACATCGAATTGTAGAGAATTAGAAGGAGAGAAGAAGAAGAATTAATGAACACACATTAATGCATTATCAATAAATGATAATTGATATTATTACATAGGTAATACATCCTTATAAAGGAAAAAGTATTTGTATGAAGACAACTCAAGCTAGCTCATAAAGTAGGCTTACTAATTATGATAAACCCCGTAGTTGACTAAAGCACTTTCCCAATCTACCAAAGCACCTCACGAATTAGCAATAGCATGTGTGAGTGATGATGAGTGAAGGAAAGACTCACTAATCCTAGAATATGGAGAGAAAATAATGGAGGATGGGTTGGCAACAAAAGCTGCCAGTTTCCTAGTTGACTAGCTTTACCTTATCCATAGAAAAGCAGGATAAAGCAGAAAAAGCAGAATAAAGCAGATTCCGTTGTAAAGCACAGTTACCAATTCTGGATGGCCATAAAGTGGTCAAGATCAACCCAAAATCAGAAATAAATCATTCCTAGGATATAGATGGCAATTGTTGACTCTAAGGTGCAAGTGGATGCCAACTATCTAAGCTAGTGGGTACGAAATTAATCAAATAATGATTAATTATTTTATGAGTGGGTTTATTATATTCCAACAGAAGTTACCTTTCGACTTGAAAAATGTTGGAGCCACATTCTAGCATGCAATGTCCTATGCGTTTCACGACGTTAAACATATTGTTGAATTGTACCTTGACGACCTCCCTACTCATTCACAGTGATGGGAGGACCATCCTAGTCATCTTAGAGACATATTCCTGAGATGCTGTCATTATAATATATGGCTCAATCCACATAAATGTGTTTTCTTCATTGAGACGGGACGTCTACTTGGCTTTGTGGTATCCAAATATGGCATCCAGATCGATCCTTTGAAGATTGCCGCTATCATTAATCTACCAACCCCAACCAACATCCTTGAGCTCCAAAGTTTGCAGGAGAAGGCAAACTTTCTTCGCCGTTTTGTGTGCAATTTTACTGAGAAAACGCATGGTTATATGCGTCTCCTCAAGAAGAACACTCCATTCTTCTAGGATGACCAAGCCCAACGTGCATTTGATAATCTTAAGCATGCTCTGACTCATTCACCCATGATACACCCCCTACATTATTCAAAGGACTTTCTCTTGTATATTGTTTCCTCCACTACTACCATCACCATGGTTTTACTGCAGGACAATCTCCACGGTCAGGAGCATGTGATTTATTACACCAGTAAGAATCTTATTGATTATGAAACCCGTTATTCACATGTGGAGAAGCTATCTTTGGCCACGGTCATTGCTATGCAAACATTTCATCACTACATTTTGCTTCACACTACCACCGTATTGGTAGACCAAAACCCGATGTACTACATTCTGACTCGTTAGGTACTCGGGGGCAAGTACTCTCGTTGGATCGTCATCCTTCAGGAGTTCGATCTCGATTTTGCTAAGGCTACATCAAAGAAATCCTTGGTTTTTGCTGAGCTTATGTGTGACCTTCCCTATGCTACCACGGAATCTGAGCCCAACGATTCATTTCTAGATGAATTCCTATTCCTAATTAGCACTACTGATCCTTGGTATGGATATTTGTTGATTTATCTCCAGACCCAGCGTTTTTAGCCACATCTATCTCATGATGATCGTCACCGCATCCGTCACCACGCGAAGTACTATCTTATCTTAAATGATACCTTGTATAGACATGGGATTGATTCCATTCTCCGGCGATGCCTCACTCATGAGGAGGTTGAATACTTGCTGAATGATTGCCACTCTGGAGCATGTGGCGATCATTTATCTGGGATGGCTACAACCTAGAATATCCTTCGCACTGGCTATTTCTGGCCTTCTTTCTTCAAAGACTATCATGAGGCTATTAAGAAATGCCCACCTTGCCAACATTTTTATCCCAAAAAGCACACCCATCCTGCTCCGCTTCACCCCATCATTGCCATTGGCCCTTTTTCCAAATGGGGGATTGACTTCATGCATTGTAAGCCTACCTCATTCAGGGGGCGTGGTTACATCACCGTAGCTGTGGATTATTTCACAAAATGGGATGAGGCCATGCCTACATATGCAGAAGATGGTAAGAATGTCGCTCTCTTCTTGTTTAATCATATCATAGCTAGATTTGGAGTTCCACAATCCATCGTCACTGATCACAGATCTCATTTTCGTAATCAAATGATGGAGGAATTGAGTTCCAAGCTAGGTTTTCTCCATGAAAACTCTATGCCGTATTATCGGCAAGCTAATGGTTAGGTAGAGGCCATTAACAAGGTTTTGAAAACTATGCTTCATCGGATGGTTGGAGATCATAAATCCAATTGGCATCTTGTTCTTTTTTCTGCTCTTTGGGCTTATCAGATTTTCATGAAAAACTCTAACTGGTTTCATGCCATTCCATCTTGTCTATGGACTTGAAGTTATCTTGCCGATCCAATGTCAGATTCCATCTTTACAACTTGCAGTCAAACTTCTCCCAGACACTTCCACAGAGGAAGCGATATTTTTGTACTTAAATAACCTTGATGAGACTCGTAGAGATGTTGCCTTGGCTAATGAGGCACATAAGAAATGCGTCAAGGCACAGTACAATAAATTCATCCAGCCTCGTGTTTTCAACAAGGATGACCTAGTTTTGACTTATGACCAAAGATATGACAAGCTAGGGAAGGGTAAGTTTCAGTCCATGTGGTATGGACCTTTCATTATTTCTAAGGTGGTAGAGAAAAGATCCTATGAGTTAGTTGATTATGATGGAATCCCTTTAGGGAAACCTCGCAGTGGGTTGTACCTAGAAAGGTACTATGCCTAGGTTTTCTTGGATGGTATCTTGTATATATGTATATTTATTGACTTTTAGTGTGCTTTCAGTATTTTCAAGATGGTTTTGAGTTTTAGTGTCCGCATCTGTTTATACCATGTTTTGGTCATGCAGATGGATTTCTACGGCTTCGCTGATGGTGCTTGCCGCCACACCTTGAATCTAGCCTCGACTGCTTGGGTTCTTTATTCCCCAGCTAAATATTTGGTCAGTTCAGGAGCAGTTTGTTTAGGTCTCGCTACTAATAACATCATCAAATATGAAGCAGTCATTGGTCTTCTGACTGAAGTTTCCCCCAAGATGTCCGTGATCTAGTAGTTTTGATGGACTCTCAGCTCGTGGTTTGTCATTTAAACCATGTCTACACCATTAGGAACTCGGTGCTCTTTCACCTCTTT
>LPNX010780615.1:0-40903 GCA_001517045.1 Pseudotsuga menziesii | reverse complement strand
CTCTTGCACGACCATGGGACTAACCCATTCGCTCTCTTCTACGGGCTCAATGATGCCTGCTGCTAGCATCTTATCGATCTCATCCTTAACTTTTTCTTTCTAGCATGGATTTAATCTATATGGACGCTGCTTTATTGGTCTAGCATCCTCTTTCAATGGTATCCTCATTACTCCTAGGTCTCCGACTATTCCCTTCATCTCTGTGAACTTGGTGGGAAATAGGTCCTGATAGTCATGTAACAAGTCTGCAATTTGTCCGACTATTTCATAGGTCCAATAGTCTCCAATAGAGGCAAACTTTGGTTCTGTGTCTGTGCCAATATTGATCTTTTTAATCTTGATCGGCTCTGTGATTGCTGGAATCTGTAGCTTCGGTCCATCAACATCGCTAGTCCCTTCTAACTCTGGAATGTTGATGTTGTGAGAATCCTCATCCTCATCCTCTGGTTCTGCTTTGAATTTATAGAACTTGAGCATATCTTCTAACTGGATGGCCCACTCAGGTTGAGTATGTACTGATAGGGTGCAATCCTCAAATATCTTAACCTTTATTACATCTAGGGCCTGATCAACATTTGGATACTCAGATTCAAAAGCGAAGGTGAGTAGAAAGCTGTCTATTAGAAGTGGCCATGTAGTCGTTCCCTTGCACAATTTAGTCTCTGTGTACCAGTTCCGTGGAACTGTGTCCAAAGTGTGAATGAATTGGTGAACCCATTCATCCTCGGGAATGTCCGACCAATTCTGTTCACATGTCTGAATATGTGACCTGGGGTCACTTTCTCCTATGTACCTCTGCTGGACATATTCTCTATCGGTAGAGAATCTGATCGCCATCAATCTCTTAAGATCATCCCATGATGCGATATTCTCTTTATGTGTATACCACCATCTTGCAGGTGTGGCTCGTACTGCAAGGTCCATAGCTGCGATCCTCTGCTCGTGAGGAATTTGTTGTTCAAACTGCGTGAGAAAGTCATGGATATCTGTTAGACCATGAAATGATGGAATCTCGTTGACCTCTGTGCCAATCCATCGTAGTGACTTAGTTATGTACGCACATCTGTGCACTGAGACTTCATAAAGTCTATTCTGCCAGTTCTCTAGACCAACATCCGAATCCGATGCGCATGAGCTGTCGCATCGCCAACTAATGTTCCCTTCCACGGTTGGATTTATGTAGTCGCTCTGGTTCGCAGTCATCTGATAGAGACTGTCCATGTTACGTGCCTCTTCCTCTGCTCGGATAGGTTCAATGTATCTAGGACCCTGAAGAGGATCTAAGGGTGCGATGACCCAGACCTGCGCATCCTCAAAGGTCATTTGTATTCTCTTTAAGTCGATAATGGCCATGTTACCAATCACCCAATCAATGCCTAGTAGTGCTGGATATGGTCTACTATTGCCAATAATTTCTATAACTTCAAAGTCCGCAGAGCTGCGAACTCCGTCAATGTCAACTGGTACCTGCGATAATCGACCCAGGGGTGATACCCGCTATTGATTAGCTAATCATAGATGGATAGGCGATCTGACTAACTTAGGGCTACCCATATGTTCCCATGTCTGCTTAGTCAGAACATTTACCTCTGATCCTAGATCTAGGATCACCTCGTCCATTTCAAATTCTCCAACCTGTGTTGTGAGTCGCATAGCTCTTCATGTTCTTGTATGTCCCATAATGGTATGAACAACACGCTGTGCACTGCTCATGGAAGAAGGTGGCTGACACTGATCTATGATGCGCTGGAGTTCTCCAATAGCTTGCTCATTTCTCAAAAGTTTTAAACAGCTCCACAGGAAGGATTGTACACTTCCTGTCAACTCGTCCTCATCGTATGCGCCCGATGTGGTAGCCTGCGATATATGTATAGGGCTAACGCCACAAGGTGCTTGCTGCAGTACGCCCCTAGACGGTAGTACCTGGGATCCTGATTGCATAGGGTCATCAAAGAAAGTCTTAGCTTCCTGAAATGTCTGTTTATTATTCTATAGGTCAAGTGGTGTTGCTTTGTTAGGAGCTTTACGCACCCACTCCTGACCTGTGGTCTTTTCAGTAACCTACGATGTCCCATTGGTGGAAGCACCGCTGCGAGTCACAATGTTGACTCTTAGTTCTGGTTCTTCCTGCTCAGTAGCAATAAGCTGGATGTTCTGGTGTACTGCTGGCTTAGGTTCTCTGATCTTAGCTATCAAGGTAGGACATTCTTCTATAGCATGATCGTAAGATTTGCAATAGTTACATGTGGTGGTAGGGCTCTGATAGTCCCTAGCATAATGTCCTACAACTCCACAGTTGTAACAAATGACTGGTCCGCAACCACGGCCAAAGCCTTCTCCACGGCCAAAGCCTCTGAATCCTCCTCGTCCTCTGAATCCTCCTCCATGACCAACATAAGCTGGATCATGCTGTGGTCCTGTTGCTGGACCCTGTGTTTCTGATTGGACTCTGTACAGGTCTTGCTTGCTCCTGACCATGAGATCATAGGCTCAGCAATCATGTTCATCATGGCCTACGGACTTGCAGAAGACGCAGTATAAGTTCTTAGGTGTCTGCACGTACTTATGAAGTAGAGGGAACTGGTGAGGTAGATGTCCTCTTGTTTTGCATATTTCACACCACGGCCCATGGGTCTGTGGTAAGGGGTTAGGATCCCCGGTTGCTATATATTCTACAAAGACTGGACAATTATCTTTAGTATGGCCTTATGCTTTACACTTTACGCACCATATGTCTTGCGCAACCTCTTTCCCTTTCTTAAGTTCATGCATCTGTATCGTGAGATTAGCCAACTGGTTTTGCAGGTTTGTCATACCTGTGCTGGTTTCAGCTAGAGGTGAAGCCTCTAGTTTCATCGCCATCTCCAACGCGTTGTCCTGCATCTAGAGTTTTTGCTGCATTAATGGTAGTCTAATGTGAGGGAGCAGCGCTGCAATAAACCCTTCCTTATGCTGCTCCGGTGCAAACTCAAAGTTGACTTGGTCTATAAGGGCTTTA
The DNA here is from genome assembly GCA_001517045.1 of Pseudotsuga menziesii. NCBI lineage: Eukaryota > Viridiplantae > Streptophyta > Pinopsida > Pinales > Pinaceae > Pseudotsuga > Pseudotsuga menziesii. The sequence goes on along the minus strand of LPNX010780615.1, from coordinate 37,905 downwards.
AATTTCTGATCGAAGTCCCACACTGACTCTGTAGGTAACTGTTTGATGTCTTTGAGCTCTGTAATGCACTATGACTCTGACTTAGGTTTCTTAAACTCTTTAATCATGGCGGTCCTGACCTGGACAAGTGTTCTGGGTACCGCTGAGGTATACTTCATATACCATGTTAAGGCTCGTTCTCTCAGTGTGGTGACCAACTGAACAAGTTTACTATTATCATCATTGATTGCTTTAATGGTCCACACGGCTTCACATAGAAACCAATGCTGCTCTAGGTCCTCTGCCCCTGTACCCTTAAAGATAGGTAGCTTCATATCATCCCCCATTCTATTTATGCATGGTGGATGTTGATTTGTTGTGTTACTACCACTCGGCAGTGTAGGTGGAGGTGATGTAGCGGTAGTATGTACTGTCTACGAGCTACTAGATGGAGTTCCTACGGGATTGTTCTGAGTCCAGATCTATTTCTGTGGGGTATAAAGGTGGTAAGGGATACCCCCTTCTGTTCTTTTTGTGGTACTGTGACTCTGTTGTCTAGTATTATCTGAACTGTCTTCGAATATGGGAGAGCTGAAATCTACTTTGTATTTCTTTCCACTACGTGTACGTCCAATGTCATCAAAATCACTTTCAAACTCTTGTGACATTACTATCTTTACTTATTCATCTGAAACTAGATCCATTGTTCCCTTTTCATGTAATAACATCTTAATGGACAAGTTTAAATATTTGAGGTACTTACCGCAATATCCTTTGAAGAAGTACCGCTCAGCCTCGCTGAAGCTTTTTCTCTGGTCAACTGCAAACTCTATGACGAAGCCTTCTAGCACACTCGCAAGACAGAAGTATACTGTTCTCGTAATGAGATTATCAAGGTTCTTCACGATCTGAATCAGCTCTAGTGTCCAAACAATGTTTCTTTTCTCTTTGAATATGCTCGTATCAGTCAACTTTGATAGCCAGTCGTAAAGCTTGTTTCCAAAGGTCGCAAAAAATATCGCGTGCAGGTCTGTAACGATATGTTTTTGTAACCAGTCCTCTGTACTCAGTCTAGGACTCTTGTTTTCTTGTTCGGAAAACTCTTTCTTCATAGACACAACCCACTTGTTGAGTTCATCTCTAGTAGGACACCACCAGAACATCAGTGCTCAGTTTGTTCAAAACCGGCAACGAAACTATTTGTTGGTTGTCTAGGCAGACCCGGGTTTACTATCATGTACCAACAACACCCCTAGCTCATTGGCCCTTTTGGTGACAAACCATGGAGCAGCCTGAAGTCTCACCCGAAGTGATCCTAATGGGTTGGCCAAAGACTCAAGTGTCTCGACCAGGTTCTGTATGGCGTCCTGTGTGCGTCTCGCAACTCTTCTTAGCTCGCGAGACCGCTCTTTCCTCTCTGTGATGCATAGTTTCCTCTTACTCGCGATGACTCTAATCCTTATCGCATCGCCACGTCTTGGGCAACACGTAACTCTTTCCTCCGCTTGATGTTTAACCGCAGCGCACCATAGCTCCTCTGATGGTGCGATATCGCCTCCCTGCGATATCCTACAGCTGGGACTTAGCGTACCTAGCGTTACTTGTGTTCAACTTACAGGACTCAACACACGAGGCTGATTTATACTGCGACTCTTAACTGTCTTGAGTGAAACTTAGACAAACTCTTATACAGAATACTTAAAGACTTCAACTTATATTTATCCTTGTAATATGATGTGAACTGAATAACATACACATACATTTACTGTAAGCAAAGTTCATGTAATGAATGAAAGATATAACAAGTAAATACAATCACATGAATCAAACACATAACGCTCTGATTTTACGTGGTTCACTTCCAGAGTGGAAGTTAGGTCCACAGAACTGTGTTTCTATATTATAACTTGAGAGAGGTACACAGTTCTGTTGCACCGCATATGCATCTAGAGATCTTCTGGGTAACTCCGCACTCAGCCTGGAGCCCTTCTCTCCTAGATCTCTTCTCTATATTGCCTTTTTACAATATACTCTCACTCTCTCTCTCTCTGCCAATCCTTGCGGATTGTTACAATACAAAATAACAGTAAGCTAACAGACTACTGATAATCTGACTAGCTAGATGGCCTAAAATGCCCAAAATGCCAACCTTTTACAATACACAATACATCCCTTTATAGGCGGCCCGAAGGTCTCGCCATTACAACACTATGGGCCTGTCCCAACAGTAACCCAAAACCCTAAATAGTGACAGTCGACATATCTGTACTTGGGGTAGCCGCTTTTCGTCACACCACTGCTCTCTGCAGTCTTCCATGCTTCCCGGCGCTGACCATGGGTACTATGCACCGCTTCCCTTCTTCTGTCCTTCGTCTTCAATACCTCGGCCTCGTCGCTCCTTTTCCTTTATGAGGGTAGCTGAGCCCTCCTGTCTTCACCGCTACCTTCAATGCAGTGGTTGAGCTCTCTCTTCTCAGTCGCTCAGGTACTGTCATCTTCCTTGACTTCTCTGTTCCAATAGTCATGATTTTCGGCTCTGCTGTGCAGCTAGAAACATGCTACGGCATCGTAGCTTCACCTTATCTCTTCGTCTTCGCCAAACTGTCTATCTGCCAAAATGGCAGCTTTTCCTGTAGCTGCGGGACCCTGCTCCAACACCTATGCCCCATTGGAGACAGGCGGTGACACCGCTTGTCCACCATGTTCTTGGCGTGGTTCTCGGGTGGTACCGCATATCCCGTAAGGGGTAGTTGCAGTGCCCGCATATTGGATTTTAGGGCTTGCCAAATAGGCCCAAAACCCCACCAAATCATAAAATAGAAGCTATGAAATGAAAGATAAGGGTCTTAGTTGTTACCTGCAACTGACGAGACTGAAAACGGACTGTGGAAACTCCCGATATCAGTTGTGGAAGATCTGGCTAGAAAATGCTCCAAGTGCTCTTTGCTAGAGGTAAATAGTGAAATGTTTTGATTTTTTACTATTTAATTGTCATATATAGACATTTTTTGGGTCTTATTTACTATAGTTTTGATATTACATCATGTTCTAGTCGAAATCTATTTGTCATAATCCCTTAATGTTGATTTTGAATGCATTTAATACTTGTTTATGATTCGTCTGCAGGTTGACTTTAGTAAGAATCTTTGGAAAGTTTGTTTATGGATTTTCCGTACTTTCACAAAACGAAAAAGTTCATCGAGCGTTTATTACGACACTTTGTCACGCTCGTAAAAATCTAGTGTCAAAAGTTTGAGTCTAGTTCAAGTTTCTTTCCAGACTCGTAAAATACGACATTGTGTAAAGAAGCATCATGGAGTTCTCTTTTCACCTCTTTTTCAGGCTCCTTAAACACGAAAAAGTCATCGAGTCCATTTTCGATTCTTTCCAGGCTCGTAAAACATTACGTTGTATAAAGGAACCTCATGGAGTTCTCTTTAAACCCTTTTCAGGCTCCCTAAATACAAAAAGATTGTCGAGCGATCTTGTCTTCTTCACGCTCATTAAAGTATTTGAATAGTCGTCCATTCGACGGTAGGTTATCTCTTTCTCGTTTCGGATAGGACTATTTACAAGAAAGGAACACTCCAGCCAATCATGACTGGAAGAGTTCTCTAAGGTATGATTTTACACTTTTTTGGGCCTTAGAGACTAAATCATACGAAAAAGGACCCCCATGGAGTTTTCTTCTGTATTTGTTTAGACTCTCTAAACATGAACGACACCGAGTTTTCTTTTAGTGGACTCGTTAAATTAAACATTGAGAGACCCATTTTGGGAATGAACCCCTCCTCTCTCAAGTTCATAAAACATATGAGACTGGACTTGTCTTCTGACTAGCTATATTGAGTGTTTGTTACCCTCTTTGAACTCGTAAAACCGAAAAGAGGCACTCATCGATCATGATGGGGAAAATGGGAAGGGAATCATTTTGTAAATAATGGCAGTTGTTCATCGTTACCTTTGAACATGGAACTTGTCTGCACAATCATGTCAGTCAATTGGGTATTCAGTTGATCTCTGTGATGATCCACTTTCATGAGTCATGTCAATCCTTTGAGTCTTTCAAAAGAATGCATTGTCCACTGTCACATTGTGTATCTGTCCTGTCTAGTCATGCTGCCAAGTCATTTTGTCGTGCCGCCAGATGTTCAAAGGAGATCTGAAGAATTTTTACCTCTGTAGTCTACACAGTATTTGTGTCAGTATCTTTGAGTCAGTCATATGGTTACTACATTCACATCATTCCATAACTATGTTCTGAGTTTCGTGTCGTCGATGTGGGACTCATCATGGCCCTCCTTCGACGAGACTATTCTTGTTGACATCAGCTCGTCATCCGGGAAATAGTCTTAGAAACAATATTTAGTACCTTGAGATCTGTATGCCTTAATGACATATTCTATCGCTCTCGACATAGGTTCACATCATTGACCTTTGATCAATAGAATCGACTGGGTGTTCGACATTAGGACATCTATTCGCACTCAGTAGATTGTACTAGGGTACCTTGGGAATCATTGACATTAATGGTGATCTCCCTCGCGCTTGTTAACAGTTCACATCATTGGCCGATAATCAAGTGGTTTCTACCATGTTTGACTTCAGATCATTGTAATCACGTGGATAGAATCGTACTTTGTGGAAGACGAGACGAAGACCCTGGGCATTTGTTTAAAAGCACCCACTGCTTTTTCCCTGGGTTGCAATGGAGTTTTGTATATCTAGCATGGATCCACATTTGTATGGTCATGGCTATGCTCAAATTTGTGTCTGTATGACATAGATCTACGTTGTATGTCTGGTAGCTATGTCCAAGTTTGAGTCCTCTATCACATGGATCTACGCTGTATTGTAGTAGCCATGCTTATTTATTCCACTCTTGGATCTACCTTGTATTGGTTTGTAGGTATGATTTTGATTACTTGTGTCTATGAGTCAACATACTGATGCCTACTTGACTACATACTTCGATCGAGTTGACATTTTCATCTCCTGGCGACGACTTGTTCTCAAAGCTCTTGTTTATCATATCACTCTAAGACTCATGCTTTGGGGGGCATCCTGTTATACCAAAATCCTGTCACCATCATGTGATAAGACATTTGACATACCTACTTGCTCTGAATCCCAGCTTCTGGAGTGGAAACTAAATGGTTTTTCATCAATCTATCATACAAATTTCCAGCATCGCGCATGCCCCTTTATCTAGGAGTGGTACCCCTACTCGCACCGCCTTTCATCGGTTGTCCACAAGTGGTGCCACCGATCATTGCCCTTGGTCTATAGGCGGTTATTACCAGAACCGCTTTGTCATAGAAGGAGAAGCGCGGTACCCTGGGTAAAAGGGGAAAAAGAGAAGTTTCTTGAGGCTTCTAGATGATAAGCCTCGTGTACTGCCTTATCCCTACTGTTGTTGGTTGGTTGACCTCGAGATCCCTCATCCTAGGATCTTAGAGGCCACCTCACCCACTAATTTCTTAACCATCTCTATCCATTAAAGCCCTATAATTATGAGCTCATAGCCATGGTTGAGAAAAGAACATTGAAGGTATTTTTATGCTGTTGGATTTATTTTTGGCCCAAGATCATTTTAAGAGAGCATAGAGAGCTAGAGTCGGAGCTTTTGGGGATGAAGAGTTGGTTTCATGGAGATGCATGTTAACACTGAGGCTTGGTTGTAAACTTCTTCATATTTCTAATGCAAGTTGATTTCTATCCCACATATGATGTTGTTGTTGTGATTTCGCATATATATGTTTCTAGATTCCTTGGTCACTAGCATAGATTAGTAGATCATATTATGGTTGCTTTGATTCATTTTGTGTTGAGATTTTTTGCAGGTACACAGGTGAACTGTCAAAGCCTTGTATTCCAGATATCTACAACGTCTAAGGAGAGTCTTCAACCTCTGTCCTCTATTTGTTTTGGATCTGAACCATTCAGACCAGTGGAACACCTTGCTGTCCACAGGAGGTGAAATATTCCATCCAACAGCGATGACCACATATGTTATATTGTATCATGCCTATTCATGGCCATTGTACTCTTATGTATCTGGGACTGCTATATATATTTGCAGTTATGTGCAGAGTTGTATCATTGTATAGTGTTGATTGGATGGTTGGTTCTTACACTGGGTTCTTCATCACTTCACTTCTGGGATGGACTTATAATGTATTTCGACCATCGTATGACCCCTCTGACCTCACATATTAGGGGGCATCTGTTATAGCTGATTTTACTACACATGGTGAGTCACAGTTTTATGGCCTTCCCTGTCCCTTTGCAGACTCCTTAGACCCCATGGACCATTTTTGTACTTTTGATGTTTCCAAGATCATCCCTAAAAACATGCAAAAATTGCCATACGCGACTTTTAAACCCTTTCTCGCATATATACACGCTTTTGACCCCTAAAATCGCATACATCAGGATGTGTGCAAAAGGCCAAATTCTTTTGGAGTTTTCCTTGATGTGGATCCGACTCACTTGTCTCCTAGCCTTCCATATGCCTTGAGATCACTCGGATTCGACCTTTCATTACCCCATTGAAGAGCTATATAAGGAACTCTTTGGATACATTGAAGGCCGGAGGAATTAAGAGCAAGAGAACTATATTCCATTGTTGCCGGAGCTTATACTTGAGTCTGCATCCCTTTGTCCCTTGGAGCACTTCTATGTTCTTCCGAAGCTTGCCTTTTGCTTGTGAGCTTGCTATCGAGAGATGGAGGATTGAAGTGGTGGAGGCCCAAGTAGGGGACTCAATTTCTCTAATTCGCAGACATGCTGACAGAGGTTGTCTCTATTGTAATCTTTGTTTTATATTAATAGAAATATCTTTTCCTATCCAATAATGTGTATTTGAATGAATATTTGATCCATGGATGATTTCAAATGCTTATATGTTATTGATTATAAATGCTAGAGTAGGTCTAACACGATTATATATAGCATGCTTGTCTTGTTTATTGAATGTTGAGGAAGCAATTTATCAATTCAAGCTGGAGTTGGAAAGCTCAACAGGGATCTACATCAACCGTCCGGAATAAGGTACGAATCGAGATCCTTTAGTGTTAGATATTTGGTTTCTCTTGTATATAGGAAAAGATTGATTTCTGGAGTCAAGCTGTCTGTTGTGGTACCCCAAGCCATAGGAATTTCTCTCTGTAACACATTTTTTCGTACAGTGCGCCATAAGTCAATTCTTCTCAAAGCAATTTCCTTAATTGATCTTTGCATTATCTCCAGCTTTTCTTCTAGTCATCTATTTGGTATGATGGTCGTTCCATCAACGTGTGACTCAATCTGTTGTGCCTTTCGAAGGGAATCTTCATATGTTTTAATCTCATTCATTCTCAAAGGGTCCCTTATTCTTTAAAAAAATCCAACCATGAAGTGATGGACCTAAAGTTTATCATCAATTGTATATGGGATTTGACTGAGCAATTCTTTAAATTTCTTATTAAAATCTGTAATGACTCTCCTAGAATTTGCTTTATTTTTTGAGTCTTTGGACTATCATGTGTATAATATCTTGGATTTTGAAGAATTTAAAGAGAATGCTTGCTTAATTTCATTCTTGGTTCTATTTTGGTTTTCTATATAATTCAAAAACCAAGTAAGTTCTCTTCATCTCAAATCTACCACAAAATATTCCATTGGCCAAGTTCTGAAAATTCATTGTTTCATATAGTTATTGTTATTCAAAAAAATCAACTATTATTATAACAAATAAAATTAAAATTTAAAAGTCAAATAAAAAAATATTAAAATTAAAATGCCACATAAAATATCACATCAAATTTCAACCTTACTCCCAAGTATATTAATAAATATATTTCAAAATATCCACAATAAAAAAATCATCCAAGATATTCTTGTAAAACATGACATTAAGATCGTTTCAATTCCAAACAACTTAATCAATTGGCAATATATTAAAAATATTTTTCATCTTATCATAAATATATATATATAATAAAAAAAAACATATCAATGAACACACAAGGTAGAATCCTCAAAATCTCCCAACTATTTCAAAGGTGAATGGTGCCACCAGTGAAGGGAGGCCTTTTGGAGGCCAAGGAAGCAGAGCTCCGCTCTCTCCTCCCTTCGGGGCATCCCCTCCCGGCTTAAACCCCATGCTGCAAACCAACCAGCTATGTGAATGACCGATCTCTGGCTGATAGGTTTTTCTCTCTTTCCGGCTTTATGAATCCTTATGAATCCATTGTTTTTTAGGCATTATCACTTTAAACAAGTTATTGCATTATAAAGAATGGGAGAAACATTGTAAAACATGACATAAAGGTCCTTTCAAATCCAACTGGCAATGTATTAACACTATTTTCATCGTGTTATATATATATATATTCAAATGCAATTGGCAATGTATTCAAAAATAACATATCAATGGACAAGGTAGAACCGATAAAACCAAAATAATAATATTGAAACAAGATGTTATTTAAAAAAAGAACATGATTGAATGCGAATGGACAAAAGTAGAATCGACAAAACCAAAATAATACTGGAAACTATTGTAACATTTAAAATATCTTTCATGCACTGTCTCGATTATTATTTTAAATTTTCAAAACGAAACTTAGCTATTTCTAATAGCAGATCATTGCTGAGGTTACTTATGCTTTCAAGAAAGCAATAATCTTAACTTCAGAACTTTCCACTTACAATGTAACAGCAGAACGACGACGAGAAATTTCAGTAGGCTTCCCATCAATCAATGAATTGACTAATATTGTGCTACAAAAATGATATCAGGTGGCTCTTGCCAACATTTCCTGGCACTGCTTGTAAGAATCTTGACGCTGTAGTCGCATCTGCTCATAAAACGCCGTGATAAACTCTTCCGCTTGTCTATCCACAAGAGGAGAGCAGAGATAATCCATGGAGGACTTGGGAGACTCGTCAACACAGGAACACTGTTGTTGTTGTGGTAGCTGTTGATCATGAATACTCACAATGTTGTTGCTTCCATTTTGTTCTTGTTGGACAGTTAGACAAACGCAGGGCAGAGCTCTCAAGAAAAGAGAATGCAGATGATCATCCCATGATCTCATGTTCTCATAATCCTTCACGGGACTGCTGCTGCAAGAGAACTCCAGCTCGCAATGATCATAAGCCATTGTTGAAGCTCCCAAACTTTTGATGAGTGCCCTCCGGATCAGATCATGGATTCTCACCATCATCTTTTGCAATCGTTTCGCTGTAAATCCTCTTTTCATCATCACAATCACCAATCTCGCCGCATTGTAAAAGCGCCCTCTCCAAAGATGTCGATCCTTCATATTCAACATCTCCGTTGGCACAAAATTTTGATAGGCCTTCTACTTCTTCTCTCAAGGTTCACGGTGGATTGAGGGGTAACCGAGATCAACGAATAAATATAAGCAGTTGGTGATCTGAATGAAATGTGCAGGCAGGCTGCAGAAGCTACTCGGTATCTCGCGTCGCGTGGCGTGTATAAATAAAGAATGAAAGAATTGCAAGGATTCCACCGTACGCAGACTAGGTTTTTTATGACGTGAAGTATCATACTCTCACACGGTTTTTACAAGACAAAGACTCTGAAAATGTAGAAAAACACGAAATGATGACTTTCGTAAGCGCAAATCTCAAGAAAAGGGTACAGCTGTGTTGATTTGAAATGGCAATCGTTGTAATGTGAGGGCCACCGGCCACATTTCACGCGTTTTGGTCTTTAACAGCGTTGCATTTTTTTAATCTTGTTGTCAATATAAAGGGCCCACTTTCTATGGGCGCCCTTGGGTCCTTGACCAGGAGTTGCTTTCTTTCTAAACTTGAAAAAGTTGCTATCTGTCTGTCAGTTTTTTCACTTTCTAAATTTGAAATCCACCAATATTTCTCTTTATTCCCCTTACCAAAGGTGAAGCTAGATACAAATATCAACATTATAGTGTGCATTACGAGTTGGTGAATATAGATGAGTCTGTCCATTAATTGTAACTTGATGATTGGGAGGAATGAATGTTATCTTCCCCACCCAGATTCAATTCTTATAAGTGACATGTAATGTGTATGTATATGAATTATGAATGAATGTAATCTCGATTCTCGTGCTCATATGACATTATGACAGGTGAATTAGCCCTCTAACAAATGGTAAACCACCTCTTATCCATAAATTTTATGAATTCATTATAAAATGGAATATTAAAAACAAGTCTTTATTATAAGGAGATAAAGATAGTAAACTATGAATTATTTTTAATAGAAAACTTAATTTTAAAAAGTTTTAATAGAAAACTTAACTTCAATAAAATAAAATAAACCTCAACTTCAAAAAGTTTAAAGCTCCTCTCTTCAACAATGAGAATATGCACAAGTCTTCCTAATTAAACTAACTCTTGAAACCTCTATCCACTTCAACAATGTATATCACACCCGTTCGATCCACTTTTCCATTACACACAGAGCCGGGAGTCTTTATACTAAGATTTTAGCACCTCCCTGCAATTCCATCCAATATAACCACAATCTCAATGAGATCTTTCAATCCACTCAAATCGTCAAAATTATATAAAATTTCACAATTCCGTAAACAGAAATATTTTAAGAACTCACCTATTTTAGGGTGATATGGTTACTGTAAATAATTTTATTATTTTGTCTAATCATTTTATGCTATTTCATATAAATAAATAAAATAAATATAGTTATATATTTTTAAATCAAATATAAAAAAAAAAAAAATTAGTATAGATTCATTCAAATCTGTCAAGTATCCAGAGGGATCTAAATGGTATAAAAATGTATATCTCAAAAATATACATCTCAAGAAATTGAATCCCTCTGGATGCATGATTGATCAGGGCTTAAAATAGACCTATGCTAGTCATGATTGCATTCAGAGAAGTGAGGTGCTCTCCAACCCACTATAGAGATATCCTATGCTAACCTACATAAATAAAAATATTAAAATATTAAAAATGAAAAATATAAATTACATATTGTCTTAAATAAATAAATAAAAACATAGCATAGATCCATTTTAAGCTCATCTATCAAATGGTAAAAAAATGTACACCTCAAGAAATTGAATCCCTCTCACGTCATAGATCTCTCTTTAAAATGGATCTATGCTAGTAATTATTTTTAATATTTACAAATCATTATCAATGTTATCACTTTTCACTATTATAATTATTTTTTATTTTTACAAATCATTATAAATGTTATCATTTATATAAATATGTAAAAAATGAATTGCCTTATTAAAAAGATATTGGTTAGAGGTAAGATGTTGATTGTGTTTGGTTACAATTGGCTTGAATATGTTAATCATTGCTTAGTTGAGAACTAGCATTATTGTTCGACATGTTTTTTTTGGCTTTTTAGTTATGTGATAACTTATATTATGTTTTATATGCACCATACAGTTCTTACACTATGAAACTGTTCCAAAAAATAAATGTTCAATAATGTTATATTGACATACAGTGTTAGTGCCACCATTAACAACTTTGGTCGACCACCATTCATTGTGCATTAATCCATAATATTAATGCATTGATGACTCTAGTAATTCACCACCACTGCTTTGGTTTCTTCACCACCTTGTTGAGGAATTTATATCGACATTTGGTTTTTCATTTTCCAATTTCATCTTGAAGATTTGACATTGATGTTGTTTTTGTGGCTGAGCTCATGACTAGATTTCGTTGTGGCTAAGCTTGTGATTTGTGACTAGACTTTGTTGTTGTTGAGCTTGAGCTTCTTTGGCTAGGCTTTTCATCAAGTTTCTTTGGATTGAGATATCATGTTCGTTACAAATTTAATATGAAATTTGTAAATTTTTCAATCATTTCAAAGTGTACTGCGTAAAAATAAAATATAGTGATACTCGTTGTTGTAAATATAAAGTGATACTTATTATTGTAAAATATAAAATGTATTGTGTAAAGAATATACTTATTGTTGTAAAGTGTACCTCCACCCCTAACTCTTAATTCTCATAATATTCCTAGGTGTTAGAAAACAGGACCGCAGAGCAATAACACATATACAGTTAAATTATTAAACAAGATGCAAAACACATTAAACACATTACAGAGAGACACAGATATAACGTGGTTCACCCAAACGATGGGCTATGTCCACAAAGAAATTGTCAGACCTTTTATTACAATCTAGAAAGATGAAGGGATACAACCTGCAGCAAAACCGTTGCACTTCCTCTTCACACTCTCACAGTTTCTCTTCCAATACAAAATAATACCATACACATTCATGTTACAATGCTTTCTTTTATAGGGAAAATACCATGGGAAAATACTATGGTTAACCCAATACCATGGGTCCACAAAACTGTTGGCAAGGAAGGTGGAATGAGTGTACAGTACACTTGGGGTACAAACACAACTAAATAATATCTCTAGATCTAGAAGATCAGGCTCCACAACCAACACTAGGTCCTCGCACTAAGTTGAGGGACCTTTTAGATGCAACCCTAGTTTCACAAAACTTGTGGGAGTTGAGTAAACATAAATGTGTGAGAATCATTAGCCCTTAGTAGGGGATATTAACTGAAATCCATGAGCTTTAGTCTTTTTTTTGTTAGTTTTTCAACATTCAAGCTAGCATTATGTTAGGATCTTTACTAAGAGAACAATAAGTACAGCAATCAAACATAAGAGACAATGAACATAGTGTTTTTCATTGGGGAAACCATAAATGGAGAAAACCCCACAACTTCCTCAGAGATAGAATCAGTACAAAAGGTAAAACACCAAAACAGTAAGATGCACTCCCAACAGCAGTAATCTTCTTCTTGTCTAGCCCCAATGTCTTCTCCTTCCTCAATTATGCGCTACACTTGAGTGTGTGAGTGATGTGTTCTAAATAGAGAGTCCAACTCTCTATTTATACTAATCCTGACATGACTAAAACCCTACTAGGGGTGACCTCTACTTGGAGAGTCTAATAACCCTAGTGCCCCGGAACTGCAGGGACTTTAACCCTTAGATAATCGGAGGGCTATCCACTATGACTTGACATGAATTGTTTAGATTATTGATTCTCCCGATCGGAACATCGGGGTGTGACATAACATGATAACATCCCGGAATAAACATCGGGTTACAATAGATAAGAAATACAAGTGAATACATTCTGAAGTTACAATCACATCAACACTCCCTCTTAACTAGGAAGGTATTCTCTCGACACAATTTTCATCATTGGTCTTCTTCTCTAGTTCTTCTCGTCATCTGCATCTTTAATTCATATTCATCTTCAAGTCATCTTTCATCTAGATCTGGATAATCTCTCGATCTAGATCATCGTCACTGGATCATACTCGATTTGGAACATCGTCACTAGATCATACTCGATCTGGAACATTGTCACTGGATCATACTTGACTGGAACATCATCACTGGATCATCATCACTAGATCTGGATCATCACTTGATCTAGATCATCATCACTCGATCTAGATAATCACTGCTAGATATGGATCATCACTCGATCTGGACCATCATCACTAGATCTGGATCATCACTCGATCTGGATCATCACTGCTGGATCTGGATCATCACACGATCTAGATCTCTCGGAGTCATCATAACTGGATTTGGATCATAGCTTGATCTGGATCTCATCTAGTCATCATCATGTGTGTTATCTCGTCATAGGAAGTTCTATAGAGCCAGCCTTCTTTCATGTTGGTTGTAGGCCTAGCCATCATGTAGGTCTTCTCCCAACACTTACATCTTACCTAATCGTCAGAAAGGCACGCCCAACACTCACATCTGATCATGTAGAAACCTACAATCACATCAAAAAGGCCCAGCACTCACATTCACCAGCATGACAGGACATCACTATCATCTGTGAAAAGGCTTCAGCACTTATATCTGACCTAGAAGGAAACAAGTCCTCCACGCTCACCAGAAAGGCTTGCACTCACATCTGACCTAGAAGGAACTAAATCCTCCACCCTCTCCAGAAAGGCCCCCAGTCCTATACTGAGCTACCTAGTAACGGACTAGGTGCCTCTATTCTCCTGGAGAATGGCAATTGCCCTTATATCTGACCTGGTAGGAACCAAATCCTACACCCTCGCCAGAATGGCCTGCACTCACATCTGACTTGGAAGGAACCAAATTTTCTACCCTCGTCAGAAAGGCCCCCAGTCCCAGACTAAGCTACCTGGTAATGGACCAGGTGCCTCCACTCTCCCGGAGAGTGGAATTTGCCCTTGCATCTATCCTACTCAACTGAATGGCCAGCACTCATATTTGACATGGAAGAAACTGAATCCTCTCACCATGACAGAATGGCTCAGCCCTTACATCTGACCTGCTCGTCAGAATGGCTATGAATCTGAGCACTCATATCTGACATGGAAGGAACCAAATCCTATCACCATGACATAATGGCTCAGCCCTTACATCTAACCTGCTCATCATAATGGCTTTGGATCTCAACACTCATATCTAACATGGAAGGAACCAAATCCTCTCACCATGATAGAATGGCTCAACCCTTACATCTGACCTGCTCGTCATAATGGGTTTGGGACTCATCACTTTCTCTTGGAGGAAACCTCAATCTGGAGAACACCAAGATTCTCCCTGAAGTACTCAGACTTCACTCTGGCTAATGGCTTCATCAACACATTAGCTATATGTTCCTCCGTCGCAACATACTAGAGCTTCACTGCTCCTCTCTACACCATATCCCTGATATAGTGATACTTGATCTCGATGTGCTTCGACCTGTCATGGAACACTGGATTCTATGACAACTTCACGTAACTTTGGTTGTCACAATGTATACAATTAGCATCCATCTAGAGATCAAATAAATCAAACAGTAGCTTCTGCAGCCATACTACCTCACTAGTTGAACAAGATGCGACATACTCTGCTTCAGCTGTACTCAGTGCCACACAGGATTGCTTCCTGCTAAACCAAGAGATCACACATGATCCCATACTGAAGCAACACCCTGAAGTGCTCTTCCTATCGATGGCACTGCCTACCCAATATGAATCAACATAACCCTCCAGGTTAATCCTTTGATTCACATTGTACTTGAGCCCATAATCAACTGTACCTCTCAGGTACCTCAGAATATGCTTTGCAGCAATCAAGTGAATATTTCTCAGATCTGTCAAGAACTAGCTCAAGGTGTTCACAGTAAAGCAAATGTCTGGTCTCGTGTTTGTTAGGTACATCAATGACCCAATCATCTGACGATACATTGTGGCATCAATCGACTCCGATGAAGCATTGCTCAATAGCTTCAAGTTCGATGCCATAGGTGTGGCCATAGTCTTGCAGTCCATCATCCCAAACCTCTTCAGGATCTCTACTGCATACTTCCCTTGTCCAAGGAAGATTCCATCCGCACTCTGCCACACCTCCATACCTAGAAAATAATGCATCATACCCAAGTCCTTCATCTCGAACTCGACAAAAATATTTCTCTTCGTATTAGCAATCAACCCATCCATACCTATTACAAATCATCTAGATATAGTAGAAGCGTCACTGGGTTGCCATATTCAACCTTACAGTAAAGGTTGGAATCTGTTTTACTCTTGGTAAAGCCCAAACTGGATAGAAAGCTGTCAATTCTACCGTACCAGGTCCTGGGTACCTGTTTCAAACCGTACAGGGCTTTCTTCAATCTGCATACATGAGACTCCCTGTCATGTGTCTCAAAACCGAGTGGTTGTTCTACATACACTTCCTCTTCTACTACACCATTCAAAAAAGTAGTCTTGACATCCATCTGGTGTATCTTCCATTTCATCACTGCAGCCAGAGCAAGCACTGATCTGATGGAAGTGTATCTAGCTATAGGTGCAAAGGTTTCTTCATAATCTATTCCTTCTTTCTGAAAGAAACCCCGAGCCACAAATATTGCATTATATTTTTGAATGCTACCGTTTGCAGCATGTTTGATCTTGTAGATCCATTTGGAAGTTACAACTGACTTCCCATCTGGTCTTGGGACAACATCCCAAACATCATTCTTCATGATCGATTGGTATTCTTTGATCATAGCATCCTTCCATTCTTTTCGTTTTGCCGCTTCTTCATAACTGGAAGGTTCTTTATCAATGAAATCACAAAGTAAAACTACATACCTGAAGCAGGATCTGGTCCTTTTTCTTTCTCTGTGATTTTCTTCTGGAGCCCCATATCTTTCTACACCGTGGATAAGTTCTCGTACCCAAGCAGGTTTCCTCTTATGAGGTGGATCTACAGGTCTTTGTGGTTCTTCAAATTCTCGAACTTCTTCTTGAATTTCTTCGTTCATGGTTGTATCATGAATTCTGGGTGCTTCTACTTCTTCAGGTTCTTTAGCAGGTCTCTTTCTGGATTTGTTATAAGCTGTGTCTTCATCAAATGTCACATCCCTGCTGATGTCAATCTTCTTGTATCCTAGGAAATATATTCCGTAATCCTTCGAGCTTTCAGAGTATCCCACAAATATACCCTTCTTTCCTGAAGGATCTAATTTAGTCCTCTTCTCTTTTGGAATGTGGATGTACACAAGACATCCGAATATTCTGAGATGGCTGACTTCTGGTTTCTTACCGAAGAATACTTCTTCAGGAGTCTTTTTCTCAAGTACTCTATGTGGAGTACGGTTCTGCACATACATCGCTGTTCTGGTAGCTTCCGCCCAAAGATGCATAGGAAGATCTTGATCACGAAGCATTGCTCTTGTAGCTTCCATGATAGTTCTATTCTTCCTCTCTGCAATCCCATTCTGTTGTGGACTGTAAGGAGTGGACAACTCCCTCTTAATCCCTTATTCTTTGCATAGCTCTTTGAATTCATTTGAAGTCAATTCTCCGCCATTATCTGATCGAAAGGTCTTGATCTTCTCTTCAGTATGGTTCTCTATCAAGGCTTTAAATTCCTTGAACTTACTGAATACTTCATCTTTGTTCTTCATGAAGTAAACCCATGTCTTCCTAGAAAAGTCATCAATAAAAGAAACATAATATGCATACCTGCTTAGAGAGTTTGATGACATAGGACAGCATACATCGGAGTGGATGATTTCCAAGATTCCTTTTACTTTGCTTTCACTGCTTGGAAATGTCTTCTTTGTATTCTTTCATTTCGCACATCCTTTGCAGACCCCATCATGTTTTGTTTGGATTTCTGGAAGACCTTCAACATCTTTGCTTGCAATAGGTAGTTCTCTATAATGCACATGTGCAAGCCTTCTATGCCAAAGTTCACTTGGCTCTACTGTGTCATGGACCAAGGCTTGTTCTGGATGGCCCTTCAATTTGTACAAACCTCCTTCTTGTTCTCCAATCACTACCACATCATTGATAGTCTTTCCTTTTGGCCACATGATGACCTGACCATCTATGAATGCAACCTGCATTCCTTTTGTATCTAATGCTGATATGGAGAGAAGGTTCTTCTTGAGTCCTGGCACAAACAATACTTCTTTCATTGTTAGAGAATTTCCAAAGTCTAGCTTATAGGAAGATTCCCCACTACCTTTTATTGGATATTGGTAGTCATCTCCTAGCTTCACCTTGTGAGGTGATTCATGTTCTGACAGTCTCACAAAGGATTCCTTGAATCCAGTCATATGTTTGGAAGCCCCACTGTCTATAAGCCAATCATCACTTCCATGAGTAATGTTACCTATGAGAGCGGAGATCAGAACATATTCATCCTCGCTTGAAAAATCTTCACTTTTATATCTGGATCTCTTCTTGGATGGTTCATCATCCTCTGCAACATGAGCATGATGTCTTCTTTTGTTGCTCCTTTTCATTAGTTTCTGTTTCTTAGGACAATTCCTTGCATAGTGTCCTGCTTCATCACATGTATAACATATGATCCTAGATAAATATTTTCGAGTGTTATCTTTGTGAGAGTGCTTACCTATGGAGCTATGAGATCTTCTTTTGGTTAACTTGGAATGTGATTTGGAGTGTACCATGAGAGCTTGATCTTCACTTCCCATCTTTTCTTCTCGAGCTGCTATCCAAGCTTCTTCTTGAGAGCACTCTTCCCATAGTCTGCTGAACTTGACTAACTTATTTCTAGCACAGATTCCTTGGATGAAAGAATCCCATGACCTAGGAAGGCCATTCAAGGTAGTCATCACAATCTTTGCATTTTCCACTTCTTCATCAGCAGCTTCTAGTTGTTCCTTGATTTAAGAAACTATTGTGAAGTAAGACTGGATTGTTTCTGCATTCCAAATCTTCACATTCTTCAGTTGGTTTCTTAGAGTCATCTTTCGGTTTATGTTCTTCCCTTCAAACAATTTGGTTAGGGCATCAAACATAGATTTAGGTGTCTTTAGGGAGGACACCCATGGTATGAGATAGTCCTTGATAGAATCAACAATTATTATCTTTTCCATAACCAACTTCTTCTTATGCAAGGCCTTAGCCTCATCTCCCTCTGGAACTGGAACCTCCTCATGGATGTAGGAGTCCAACTCATTCTCTTCCAGGACCAGGGAGATCCTATACTTCCAAACTTGGAAGTTATCATCTCCCTCAAGCTTTTCATCAAGATTAGTATGATGAGACATGTTAACTGAGAACCTCAAATGGAAATACAAAATATTTTAGATCTTACCAGGTCAAGATGTCGGATCTGAAACTTGAGCTGAAATCCTGTAGAGTTGGTTTAGGAGCAAATTAGAGTTTTTCTTTTTCGGAGTTATATCCACCCAAATGCCTTGAAATTTTTCCCTAAATTCGATTTTGGGGAGGAGATCAATCTAGGCTTGGGCTCACTGAAAAATTCGTCTTCTGTGAAAAGCCCTAATTTTCGGCAGCAGTGACAAGTCCAAAACTGAAAAACCTCGGAATTGGATTCTGCTTCGACAGAAAGATGCGCCCTAAGGAGGAGAGTTATTCCACCTTACTTTTGCTGAAAATCTGTGGAGAGAGATCCACAAAGTAGGAAGCCCTAGTTCCCACAGCTGCATAGTGTCTTCTTCTCAAGTTAGCTCTGATACTATGTTAGTTTTTCAACATTCAAGCTAGCATTATGTTAGGATATTTACTGAGAGAACAACAAGTACAGCAATCAAACACAAGAGACAATGAACACAGTGTTTTTCATCGGGGAAACCATAAATGGAGAAAACCCTGTAACTTCCTCAGAGATAGAATCAACACAAAAGGTAAAACCCCAAAACAGTAAGATGCACTCCTGACAGCAGTAATCTTCTTCTTGTCTAGCCCCAGTGTCTTCTCCTTCCTCAACTATGTGCTACACTTGAGTGTGTGAGTAATGTGTTCTAAATAGAGATTCCGGCTCTCTATTTATACTAATCCCAACATGAATAAAACCCTACTAGGGGCGACCTCTACTTGGAGAGTCTAATAACGCTAGTGCCCCGGAACTACGGGGACTTTAACCCTTAGACAATTGGAGGGTTATCCACTATGACTTGACATGACTTGTTTACATTATTGATTCTCCCGATCGGAACATTGGGGTGTGACATAACATGATAACATCCCAGAATAAACATCGGGTTACAATAGATAAGAAATACAAGTGAATACATTCCGAAGTTACAATTACATCAACATTTTTATCTTGTTACACTAAAATATACCATGCTTCATATTTGGTCTCAGGACCACATTTTTGTACAAACTCTTTTTTATATATATACAAACTTCTTTTTGCAAGTTACAAGAAAATTTTCTAATGAAATATATTTATATGAATATTGTCTTTTACACTGCTTGTTTTACAAATTTAAATGTTTTTTCAAAGTATCAGAATGTCAAGAATGTGCAATATGCCAATACAGAATGTAATTAGCAAGCGAGTCAACAATTGAATTGAAATATCTTGGGACATGTTGATAGGTTATTGACTCAAACGACCATTCAAGGAGATGTACTCTCCAAAAGAGATGAAGGAGTATAGGATTGTAGATGGAATAGACATGATTTAAACAAGAAACCGCTAACTGAGATTAAGAATAAACAACCATATGATAAACACCACGGGAGGAAGCTTCGGTCAACAATCCTATCATTGTGTGATATTCAACAATATTATTAGTATCTGGACCTAGGAAAACCCCCCCTGAACAAACTAGGTCATGGGATTGGGAATAGAGTACCCAAGTTGTTGAAGAAAGATTCAGGGTATGGCGGTTAGCACCATCTGTAAAGCCATAGCAAAAACCCATCTGTAGAGTCAAAACATGACAGAGAATAAGTAGTCATGGAAACGACAAGATTCAAACCAAACCAAATGTTAACTATACATAAATGTACAAGGTATCAATGCACAATTTCTTAAGCATAGTACCTTTTTAGGTAAATCCCATTGCGAGACTTCCTAAAAGGTTTACCATCATAATCTACTAGCTCATAGACCCCTTTCTCTAAGACTTTACTTACGACTTAGGGACCATACCACATCGATTTGAATTTTCCTTTCCCTAATTTTTCATGTTTCTGATCATATGTAAGAACAAGATCTCGTTCATTAAACACATGAGGTTGAACCGACTTATCATATTGTGCCTTGATACACTTCTTATGTGACTCGTTGGTGAGATTAGCATCTCGTCACGTTTCATAAAGGTTTGTGAGATAAATAAAATGTTCTTCCTCGGATGAGGTGTTTGGAAAAAGTTTGACATCTAGTTTCAAGGATGGGATCTCACATTCAATAAGTAAAACAACTTTTAGTCCATAGACTAATTGGAAAGACATGAATCCAATTGTTGTTTTTACAGAGGTCTTGTATGCCCATAGTGTTGAAAACAGAGTCAAGTTCCAATTTGACTTATGTTCATCCACCATCCTACAAAGCATAGTTTTAAAAACCTTGTTAATGGATTCAACCTGGACATTAGCTTGTGGATAGTAGGGAGTTGAATTTTCATGGTGAAAACCCAACTTAGAACTTAGCTCAGTCATCATTTAATTACAGAAATGAGATTCATGCTCAGTAAATATGGCTTGCGGAACCTCAAACCTAGCAATAATGTGATTGAAAGAGAAGAGGACAGAATTCTTACCATCCTCGACATATGTAGGCATCGCCCCATCCCATTTTATGAAGTAATCAATGACTACAATGATGTAAACATGCCCCTCGGCTGAGGTAGGTTTACAATAAATAAAATCTATCCCCCATTTAGCAAAAGGGCCAACGACAATGACGTGGTGTAAAGGAGCTGGGTGGGTGCGCTTTTTAGGATAAAACATTTGACAAGGTGGGCATTTCTTTACCGCACCATGACAATCTTTGAAGATCGAAGTCCAGAAATAGCCAATGCAAAGGATTTTTTGGGTAGTAGCCATCCCATAAATATGACGCCCACATTCTCTAGAGTGGCAATCATTCAAAACTTGTTCATCCTCCTCGTAGTTCAAGCACCGTCGTAAGATAGAGTCAATACCACGTCGATACCGGGTGTAATTGATACCGAAGTATATTTTGTGTGATGTCGGATACGACGACGATTGTATCGAGACAAATTGGGCTGGAAATGCTGATTTTGGAGATACATAATGAGATCTCTATACCAGGGATCGTTCACGCTAATAAGGAACAAAAACTTATATTTAAGTGATTAAATGGGATTAGTTTCCATAGTAGCACGGGGAAGATCACACATTAGTTCCACAAAGACCAATGAATTTTTGGAAGTAGATTTAGCGAACTCAAGGTCAAACTCTTGTAGGATAACAATCTAAATAGAGTATTTCCCCCCTAGTACTTGACGCATTAGAATGTAGTACATGGGGTTTAAGTCTGCAAGAACAATAGTTGTGTGAAGCAAAATGTAGTGGATAAAACACTGAACGGCTATGACCGTAGCTACATCCAATTTCTCAACATGTGAGTATCATGTTTCAGAATCTAATAGACTCTTACTCCGATAATATATCACATGTTCCTGGTTGTTTGTATCTTCTTGCAATAGGACCATATCGATGGTGGTAGTGGAAGTGACAAGATATATCAGGTAGTCTTTCGAATAATTCAGAGGATGTAATATAGGATAATGTGTAATTTCATGTTTCAAATTGTCAAAATCTTTTTGAGCGAAAGCATCCCAAATGAACGAAGTGCTATTTTTCAACAATCGTGTGTATCCATGCGTTTTTTCTATAAAATTACATACAAAACAACGTAGAAATTTTTTCTTCCCTTTCAAACTTTGAAGCTCCATAATATTGGTTGGGGAGGGTAAGGACACAATGGCCACAATTTTCAAAGGGTCGATACGAATACCATCCATGGAAACAACAAAGCCAAGCAAATGTCCAATCTCTACACAGAAACACATTTGTTCGGATTGAGGCGAATGTTATAGTGGCGACATAAAAGAAAAATGGCTCTAAGATGTCCAGAATGATCTTCTTATTGTTGTGAATGGGAGGGTAGGTCATCTAAGTAAGGTTCCACTATATGCTTGACATCATGGAAAGCATAGGACGTCGCTCATTGAAATGTGGCTCAAAAATTCTTTAAGTCGAAAGGTAGTTTGCGGTAGTAAAAAGTTCTCCATGGAAAAATAAACGTCATATTATGTTGATCGGTGGGAAATATCTAAATCTAATTATATCCTGAAAAGCCATCCATAAAGGAGAAAATAATTCTTCCGGCACAGTTGTCAATAATTTGATCGATGTAGGGGGTAGGATAGTTGTCTTTGGCATAAGCCTTATTGGTATCCCTAAAATATATGCAAACCCTAATAGTACCATGTTTATTCACAACAGGAACAATATTCCAACACCCATTCAGTCAACAACATGAGGTAGATAAAACTAGCCTTCAAGATTTTTTCAACTTCTGCTTTTATGGTTGTAGCTTTTTTAGGGTGGACCTGATGGAGTTTATTCCTAACAAGTTTTTATGTTGGATAAGTCTTGATCTCATGGACAACAATCGATGGATCAATCCCAAGCATTATCTCATAGCTTCAGGAAAAAACATCTCGAAACTCTTTGAAAAGGGCCATATAAATGTCAATTTCAATTGCTGAACAATTTTGGAGTATGTGAACATGTTCAACAACTCTAGATTTCACTGATATGTCGATGGGGATAGTATGAGTAACATTACATGGATTCCTTTCAGAATAGCACCCTGCATGAACACGTGTGACTAAGGATTTTCGACGATATTGGAGGTAATGAATGACACAAAATCAGGCTCTAATGAATTGGAATTAGGAAGGAAAGAGGATCTATGATGATGAGCTTCCCATGGAGATTCACCCAAAATCATGAGTTCCATGATGGACTTATCCAACAGAAAAGTCTGCAAAAGATAATCGAGAGTAGGAGGAGAAGAATCTAACAAATAAGGTAGACAGCAAGGATATGATGCTACTAAATGATGTTCATCAATATATGCATCAGAAGTGGATTGAATGGAATCATATAGGGATTTAGAAGGACTCAGAGAAGGTACATCAGTAATTGCTTTACCTTTTGACATGTCATCAGCGGTGGAGGATATCATATTCATCGAGGAAAATTGATATGTAGGAGGGGAGAAATAGATGGAAAGACTCCCATAAAGGAAGATTCTTTCAGAAGCCCAACCCCAACATTATGATATGGAGCGGGTGGATGCCACAACAAAGGAACATTATTCACAGCGGTGGAAGTAACATCCGAGGAGAAAAAATTAAGCTGATCAATAGTCACAATCTTTCCTTGGTGGGAAAATTGAAGAAAACGAGATACCGATGAGGCGACTACCATCATGGAATAGAACCAATTACTTCCCAATAAAAGGTTGTAATATAAAGGTGCCTCGACCACCTATACTCGAATAGAGACGACTTTTGCCCCTAGTTCAATGGATAAAGTCGGTAACAAGCCGTAGGGTTGAAACCTTGTCCGTCAAAATATTTTAATTTGGTAGGAGAACGGTTAACTTCAGGAAAACCAATTGATCTCCAATAAGACACAGATATCACTGAGGTCGAGGCTCCTTCATCTAGTATGGTACTATGAACCTTCCTACCAATCAGTTTAGTTGCGATCTGAAAAGCAAGTTGGTGAGATAGCCTTGGTTTAAATTTTTCTAGATTAAAGGGGATAGTGTTTGAATTATATGGATCTGAATCCCCGAGAGTTGACAACAAGTTTTTACGTTGAGCAAGACAATTTTGCAGTACTTCCAAAGTGGACATAGTACAGGGTACCTAAGCCAAATCTTCGATGATATTATAAAACTGGGTAGCTTGAACGCTAGGATTAAACACTAACTTATGGATCATACTCTTGGGAGGACGTAAAATCACGTCAAGGATTGGTTTTTCAATGGTGAGAGGGCTAGTAGAAGGAGACAGAGAAGAAGAAGTATTATTAGAAAGAGTCTTATTGGAAGGAGCACCTTCATCCTTTTTCTCTGAAGATTTTTCATATGTCTATTTTCATGTAGTTAACCCAACTGTTTCGGTGAACATCATATTGATTTCTTCCATGGAAGAAGAGGTACCATGTAAATATGCTTGGTATATCAATTGTTATTGTGATGAGAAAGGGTCAGTCAGTACTACCAGTGCATGATTATTCTTTAAAAATCTATTAACGTCTTCACGTCTAGGACAATCTTTAGGGAAGTGATCATATCCACACAAGAGGCGAGGATACTTAGGTTTTGACTCATTCTATGAAGTCATAGTCTTTGGTTTCTCCCATTGGTTTCTGGGTTTTTTGGTTTCTCCCATAACTTTGTTTCTCAGTGGGTTTCACTGCGAATTGGGTTGGATTGAACCCACTACGCCATCCATAGGAGGTTCAGAAGGTGGTTTGGAAGGATCAGTCATGGGATGAGGAGCATGAGGGATCAAATCATTAAAATTTATAGACCGGGAGTAAACCAAGTCCATGTATTTTGCACTATTGATAGATTGTTCCTCTGTAACAACACCTACCATAGGAACATCTCTAGCGATGGGGGGAAACAATGATTTAGTGAACCATTCATATAACAATTGATCTAGAATGGGAGCTTTAAACAACCTCCATCATCTCCTCCACTCATGAATGTGATTATATATGTGGGTGGATTTGTTCTATTGGAGAGAAGTCAAAATATCGGTACCAGTCTCTTAACGGATTGGTAGCTGAAATTGTGTAAGAAATGTTGTCACCAAAGAGTTGAAATCCACAAACGAGTTTTGTGGGATTTCTATATACCACTTCGCGTTCGTACCAGTAAACATTCTCTGGAAGAGCCATAGACAAATGGAATCATCCATCGGGGAGTTAGATGAACACCATAGATGGAAGGTCATTATGTGATTTTTGGGATCTTCACCTTTCTTTCCTACAAACTTTGGAATGTATGACAAAAACTTAACTGGAAAGGCAGGCCACAAAGGGTCATGTAGGATGGGATCAATGATAAATTCTAATAAGTCTGGAAAATCTAATGTTTCCAAAAAATGAATTTTCCTATTTGGTTGCAAGGAGTTGTAATATTGATATGGCATGGGAACCCTAGTGGGGCCATAGGCCAACTGGGCTTGTCCATGGTAACCCGCATATTGTTGGTAGTTGGGAGTATTCTACCCTACTAAATATTGAATAGGGTTAGGTCCAACTTGAGGTTGATAACTAGGTTGTTTCCATTGATTTAAAACACCACCTGGGTAAGGTACATACATGGGGTTATTATAGTCAGCTCCACTGTAGTTTTGACCACCAATATAAGGATGTTGAGGTTGATCCCAAGCAGATGTGGGAGGCTAAGAAACACGACCATAACCACTAGATCCTGTGATTGGAGGTGTGGTTCTTGAAATATTATGTAAAATGGGTACATAAGGACCTCTAGTTGTATAGGATGTAGAAGGAAAAGATTGACTTCCAACTACATTAGGAAAAATCACAGAAGGAATGAAAACACTTCTCAATGAAGGATTTAAAGATGGATTCAGGGTAGATTGTGAAATTTCCACCAAAGTGGTGTGTCTAATAGAGTGCACACTAAGTCTAGCAATTGTGGGATCAAGAGGAGAATCCACCACGACTTGACTAGAAGGAATGTTCAAGGATATACTAAGGAGGTGACTCGACAGAAGGTAAGGAAAAGCTCTTCTGGTGGAAGGATTCAACTCCATGGAAGATACACTAGTGGCACTAGTAGAACCAAATTTATAAATGGCTTGGCCTAGAGTGCTTTCCCAGAACAGAGCACTCAGACCAAACATAGTAGCAACTAGATCGCATGGATTGGGTTGGTTGAACAATGAACCTGTCAGGGTATGTATTGCAAAAGATGGATTTGAGGAAGAGGGTTTTTCAGCTATCAGTGGTAATGAGTTTTTAGTGATAGGAAAATTGGTGGGGAGAGCAAAATCTCCTTTTTCTTCCATCACGAGGACTCCTTCCAATTCTGTAAGAGAGCCACTTCCTACATCAGAGTTAGCATCCATCTCTTGGTCTATAGGATATTGGGTCATAGAATTCAAAGGATATTCTAGAGACAATCCTTATATCCGATGAGATCGTCTCCAGGGGTATTTAGTCAGTTTGATCGGTTAAACTATTTCTAAAAAACCTCTAACTAAATCAGAAAAAAAAGCACTACTCAAACTAAGGAAACAAACAAATAAGTGAGAGGAGTGGATTTAAGGTTTGGATCCTCACACAATTTGTCAAACCATCACAACTCGTAATATACCGTGGGGTCCTGTTGATGGCCCGGGCTTGTAGGTTGCTGGATAATCTACTGAAAATCAACACAAGGATAAATTCCAACCATAAAAGCTTCGGATCGATCCCACACAGAGAATATTCTATCCCTGAGTTGTTTGGGATGACTAAATCTTATGGATACAAGGCCTTCACTGCACAAGGGTTTTCAGATCAAGTAGATATGTTCTTCCTACAAGGAAGATATGAGAAAGGTTCAAAATATCTAGACACTATACTAAACTGTCTGAGGAAACTAAGACAATGTTTGTGAAAGATATTTAAGCAGAACAATGATGATGTATAATTGATGGCAGGGAAATAAATACTAAACATTTACAAATATAGATCAATTTTGTTTCCTTTAGTCATCTTTAAATAAAACTAAAAAATAACAATTGCATTTCTTTATTCAAAGTATTATGTGTGCAAAAACTATTCTATCATGTAATACCAATTGAAAAATTAGTATTAGGGATCAATGACTATTTATGAGTTGCAAGAAAGGTTATGTGAATTAAATAAACACATTTATTCAATGCACATTTGACATGTTAATATTGTAATGAAACATCAGTACATAAATTAACATATTCAATACATGAGTAACCTATGATCAGAATGTCAGAAAGATAGAAGAATGATTTAAATTCACGAAAAAAATTTAATGAATCACCATAAAACATAACATAAGTAACAATGTAATTTTATTAAACTGCAAAACATTACAATATTTCCAAAATTACAGAGCTTTCCTGATATGTCTTTGGTAGTTCCTTCTCCTGTAGTTCTTCTAGATTTAATCCCGTGAGCCCTTCTGGTTGGACTGTATCCTTGTGTTGATTTCCTATAGATTATCCAGCAACCTACAAGCCTGGGTCATCAACAGGTCCAATAGTGAGTGCAACAAGGAGGATTGGGACCGTACCCTTGCCTAAATACCTGACTACGTGTACGGTACATGCATAGTATCTCCCCGAGTGTTTTTCTCGGTGTAGTGTGATGATAAGATGACAAAAATTCTTCACTCAGATGGTCTCAATATCCCTAAAGGTGTCTCCCAATATACACAAGGTACGTGGGAGCTCTAATCCATAGTGGTGTTGTCTAATGCACAATCATACAAAATGGGACTTCTGATATACCATCAAGTACAGGAAGTACATTTCTATATACCATAAGGGTATGTGAAAGGCCATTCGATATACCAATGTGTATGTGGAAGAACCGAAAAGTCCTGGGGATGAAGTGCAAACATATAACAACAACTCTTACGCTTAAGTACATCAAAACATTTCTCTAACCTATCACGCCTTGCTATAAATATTTACCCTAGGCTAGTGCATTAATTTTATCTGAAGGGTCAGGTGAATGCATGAGGTGAATATCTGAACTAGTAAACCATGCAGAGATGAATATGCAGATCGTTCACTTTATCATTTAGTGAATGCCCTACCTAAGAGAGGGAAAGAGGTTCAATTTTCTTTTAACACACTATTGTAATCTTATGGATCACAGAGGGTTACCAATAATACACATTAAAGCATACAAACATAACAAAGACAAGAGACAAGAATGTAGGTGTAGAACAACATATTATATTATATTATAAGGGTCCATACAAACACAGAACTGAACCAAGTTCTCATCTGGCTCAACAGCCTAATATATATGATTTACAAATAGTTACATATAAATACCTATTGGTTCGGTCAACTGACACAACCTTATGCGGCCGAACTAATCTTTAATTAGTCGGCCAATCGACTTAGTCAGCTTACCGATTAGCTCCTCCAACATCTCCCCCAGGAACAAAATCTTTCTTCGTCCTGAAGAAAAAGGGGAGGTACTCAAAACTCTTTTATTGTCTAAGGTAGTTATTTTCTTATTTGTCTTTTATGGGCTATGAATTCGAATGGTTGGTCATTTCTATATACATACTTCAACAATTGCTTCTGTTGTAACGACCAGTTGATGTTGGAATTCTATCCAACTTTGAAGTACTTTCTGGATGTCGATGGTTAGTGTTGTAATGCTTGATAATGTCGACATATTCTCCTAAATGGAAAGGTCCGCTATTCTTTCCATGTCGGCTCCCATGAAATGTTCTTTTTCTTTGCTGTCTCCAGAAGCCTTTTCATCTACGGACAGATGGTGTCTAATTTCTCCAGGCTCAGGAGTTCCTGCTGCACCCACTGGTGTGCTTGTCTCTCGAGTCTCTGTAGCTTGGTTGTCTCCAGCACGATTTGATCTTGTATTGTGCTTCTCAATGCTTCCTTAGTGCTCTTTCTCTTTTCTAATGCTTAAATTTGTTGTCAAGTCTGTCGATTCTACTGAAAGAATTTCCCATAATAAGTAGGCCAGTCCTGTAGTACCCCTTCTGTTATGACAGACTCTTCCATGTGGTCTTGTAGCACTTTGTACACTTCTAAGAAGGTTGTGTACTGCTGCATCAGTAATCTATATGTTTCTTCTTTTTGTTATTCCTTTGTATTTTGCATCTGTACTTGTAGGGTAGACACCACACTCTCAAACAGTTGATATGCCTTTTCAAGCGGCTTGTCGGTGTCGACTTCCATCAGTCCTGGTATTATAGATTGTGCTAGGTTTTTGCATTTTAACAGGAATTTGACTTGTTCATTCTCAGTGTCGCCGAGCTCCTTGTGTCTAGTCTGGCTTCTTGTTTTTGCTTCAATGGCCAGAGTTTCTAAGAGTTGTCCCAACTCTCCGTCCTTCAGATTTGTTGCGTCGACTACAGTGGTCGACCCAAGTTGGCTAATGTGGACCATTGTTGATTGTGACTCTTTTTGGTGGCCCTTCTTCTTTCTGTCTCTCTTCCTCTTATGTTTATGTTGTTATGCTTGTTGATGTGCTTGTGCACCTGTAAGGGTTAGAATTTCCTGTTGTTGATTTTTTGGTAGTGGATTGTCTAGTTGCTGGTCTGCAATGGTCAGTGGAACTTCTAGTTGGGTCTCTTGGATGAGCTCTGCAGCTGGGTGTATATCTGGAGGATTTTGTGCAGTGGGTTCAGGTAAAGGTGGTTCAGGCGCAGATGGTTTAGGTACAGGTTCTGTATTGGGAAGTGGTGGTGGTGATGGTGAATGGTCGGGTGTAAATGGTGTGGTAGGGATATGGTCAGGTGTCAGGTCCTCAAATTGTGGTGGTGAATCCTTTGAGACTTCAGAGAATAGGTTGTTGATTACCCGGTCGATTTATTCCAGGTTATCTTCTTCCACATCTCTTTCTGGTTCATTGGCTAATGGAGTGTGTGGGATGTCGGCTGGGATAAAGGATGAGGTTCGACTTGCGACAACTTGAGCTATCTTATCGGGGTTCCTCACAAATGTTGATTTTATAATTCCCACAGACCTTTGCTTCTGGGGTATTTGTCCAGGTTGTGAGGGAATGAGCTGTCTTGATCCATTAGCTTCGATCAGAGGAAATTTGGTGGTGATCTTCTGGACAAAGGTCAGTATTTCAGGCAATTTTTCAATGTATTCCTAGAAATCTCTATCTTGGTCAAACCTCTCCTTTAGGGTTTTCGGCATAGCATTTTTGCATATGTCGATTGGACTTATGGAGGGTAGTTGTGGAATTTCTTCCTGTGTGACCTAGGTCGGAGAAGGAGGTGGAGGTGTAGACACTAAATCAACAACCGTTGAGGTGTTTGTACTTTTTACCTTTTTTGGCCAAGCCTATTGTGCTCCCTTCTTGACAAAGCGTTTGAACTGTGTTTCGACCAAAACTTTGTTCGCTACAGCTGTCACATGCCCCAATTTTACAAAAAAACCATTTTATATTATTTGAGGAACATTATGTTAAATTTTATGCTAAGTTGTAATGGATGACCAGTGGGGTCAAGGATATTTAATGTAAATTCAGAATATTTTATTTATAAATAAATAAATGAGGAGACAACAGCTTAGGAGAGCTATTAAAAGAGTGTTTACTGGTCAAATTGGTGGAGGAGACTGGGTGGAGAGAAAACTGACATGTGGCAGCATCCTCAAACCACTTTCAACTGTTGCAGGTGGAAACCTCCCTATATTTATGGTCATGATTCCCCAATAAAGTGGAATCAGAGCAGGTGGCTCAATTAATGAAAACTGACCCAGAAGACCTAGGCATCTCTATAAAATTTCCCATTGAAGAGAGCTGAGGCTGCTCATTCTAGAGAAGTGATCATTCAGGGTGAATGAATGTACTTCAGAGAAATTCAATGGAGGGGAATCTAAAAAGTGTTTGAGGGGATAATTGCTATGAATGATCTAGTTGTAGATTTTAAGCTGAAGATCATACTGCTGAGAGTATATTGTTTTACTGAGGTATTGAACTACTCAGGTGACAGAGGGTTCTACAATTGCATTCTCCACCCAGTTCTTAGCCAAGAAGACCAGGAACAAGTTCGGGGGTCTTGAGGAAGCGTTGTTTGAGCGCTCTCGAGGAGATTGGTAGGGAGGAATGGCCTCCTAAAGCTGTTGTTGTCTTGTCCTCAACATGTTCTATGTTATTTTATTTTACTGTCTTAGTTAAATAAATCTTAGTTTATCTGCTATATGAATGTTAAAGTTCAGAGTTTGTGAAATTTTAGATTTAGTATTCTTATTTGATTATTTATAGGAATGAAAATGGTTTAGGGAAGTAATGAAATAGAAAGAAATTAAATTTCTAGGCTGTGTTTTTCCACACCTGGAAACCAAGTCGTACTCTAGCATAGTTAGAATGCTTTAAATAAATGAATTAATTCTTAAGAGAATGGAATTAGTAGATATGATTTTGTATCTGTAGGTAAACCGAGTAAATTTTATTTCAGCGTTTGAAATGCAATGAAATAGCAGTGTTATGTTTGTTTATGTTTACTATTTTACTTAGTTTAACTAAATGAAATTGTAGGAAAAAGAAATAGTAAATTACACTAGCATTACAGTAATAGTATACAGATAGGAAATAAAAGTTTATAGGAGATAATAACTAATCTTCAAGAAAGTCTAGAAACAAGTTATTAACTAAATAGTTCTTCTTTTAAAATATTAACTTAATCTTAAACTATTACTTAATAAAAGCTAGGTTAGGGTTTCATTTATAAACCCTTTATTTATGTAAAATAAACAGAGTTCTAGAGTTAACATTCTATTCTCTACAAAGCTCTAAATAATTATAAATTACAGAGTAGTAAATAAAGATAAATGTTATAAATAATAAATGGAATAACTAAGAATTATATATAATTATGCATTTTAAAATTTAAAAACCAGATAGGTTTATACCTGTAAAAACTTATGGGTCGAAACCCCTTTGACTAATCTATTTATTTACAAATTAACCTGTAATAAGTTTTAACCAGTTACATTGTTAACTGTGTAACAAACTTAATAAGAAGGCTAAAATCCATGCTTTAGACTAATCATAGTCTTTACCTAAAAGTAAATATCTTTTATAATTCTTTTTAACAGTAAAATAAACACAATATTTACATAATAACGAAACCACAGTTCACATCTAACAGCAAAACGAGACAGAGCTCTTTTGGAAGCTCAAATCTTAAACAAATCCTTTCTTTTTAAAAACCAACTGTATTACATTTTCGAGCCACAGGGCTAAATCCATAACCAAAAACTACATTCATATCATGGCTCAAGAGCCGGTATTACCCAGCATAAACAGCAAGGGTTTTTAAAGTAAACTGGAGAGCAACATACTAAACATTTTAACCAAACGAAGAAACCGAAACCAAGCTTCCAAGCACTTTGTTTTTCCTTCCAACAACCCTCATCGCAAGTAGGAAAAAAACACACATCGAAATCAGGGCTTACTGGTTGGAGGCCACGAGTTCATAGAAGCCGACAAATGTATTTCTTTTCCACTGAAGTTTGGAGTTGTCGTGGGTTCCTGTAAAGAGCACATGACCGAGTGTTAGAACAATACTCAGCTTCTAATCTTAAACCCCAACTACAATAAATATTAACAAAGAGATTCCATAACTAAGAATTGTTTTGAATTTGTTATTACCTGCAAGTAAGAAGAGAAATCGAGGAGATGTCACTAGCTTAAGCGAATTACACAAAGGAGTATTCAAACCCCTACACCGACCCTGAAGTGGAGACAGGTCCATAATAGGAGAAACCCTCGGAGTCAAATGACAGGTGAATAGTGTTTCCTGTCTTTTAAGTTGCCAATGCATGAACAAGAGCAGAGCACATGCCCTCTAAATTTTTCAACCACGCGAGGGTCTTGTCTATATTCAACCTGCACTACCAAGTATCGAATTATTATTGCTTTGATCAATAACAAACTATGCAAATTGACTGTAGAAGGTATATATTTATTCATTATTGAAATACAAAACTATATCATTGCAATCAATGGTATTGAGGTTTGTTATAATTGCTAATAATGAATCTATGTCGTTGACCATAGACTAAAGGTGTAAAAGCCTTGCCAATAAAATAATCACGAGGTCAACCATAGTATAAACTTTTATAAATAATGATTTTCATGCTTACTTCGCAAATGATAGTTTTGATGGATCTTATCATTGTTTACAAAGTCAATATATGAATATTTGTGCTTTCTTGGTTCTAGCATAGTATAGTAATTTTATTTATAATGTTTTAATTTGATGTCAACCTTAGGTTAGAAGTTTTAGATAGTAAAATATACCATAGTATTTAGTATAAGCTACAAATTATTATAGTATGGTGACATTTACAATAGTAATCTTGCTATTGTGTAAACCATGCACAAGATTTATAAACTATAGGAATAACACTGATAATGTATTTGCCTTTAGTTCAAATTTATAGAAGTGGTGGTTAGGTAGTATATCACCTTAAGATAATGTATCTAGTTACAAAGTACCAAACTTACATTATATCTTTGAAATTGCCAGGTAGTAGGGCTACCTATGGATATAAGTAACAATTATATTTGGTACATTATAAAAATAATGTGGTATTGTTTATTGTTACAAGAATACTTGCAGCAAGGAAATAATTTAAGTACTGAAGTTTATAACTTGATGGTTAGCATTTATACATACAAACATGAGGTTAATAATTTTCATGGCTAGTAAGGAAGAGACAAAATAGAAATATGTACTCTATTGGAAATCCTTACCTTTGAGATTTATAGGAGTACATTCATGAATAAAAGACAATACTTTTGAGCAAAACATTAGCAGTATGAGCATGTTACAATAAAAGTAATTGTATGTCAAAGAACTTGAGCTCTAAGCTCACAATAAGAATCTTTTTGTTTAACTAAGTATGTCAAGGATAACAATATTTATGGCTAAACATTGAATACTGTCTTAGAAACAAAAACTATGGAAGAAAATTACTTTACCTCATTAGAGCTTTGCTCTTAAATAATCAGTTTATTTACTAGCATATTAACATGCAACAGAAATACTTCTTGCTACCTTACGAATTAAACTCCTACTTGATCGTTTCTTACCTGTTGAACCTGTAAGAACCAGCAGTCCATCTGTGTTAGCATAATGCTAAGTAAGCCCCGAGTTTTCAAAGATATATTTTCACCTACTTGCCAAAAAGTAAAATTATTAGTAAAGCTAAAAGCAATCTGGATGCAAGTCATTCTTATATATCTTATGAAAATGAAAGTTGTATTAGTTATTGTATTCTGAAACTGATTAATACTAATTGTTAAATTGTTTCATTTTTCGCTAACCGCTAGTAGTTAGTGAACTGCGTATTAAGAAATTTTATGTTATCTTTAAATTTTTAAATTTTTATGAAATTGTGGGGTTATGACAACAACGTCTTCTATGATGTCGATGGTGGTAGTTTCTAGTTCCTCTTCGTCTTCTGATTCTGAAAGGATCAGCTTGCGCTTCCCCTTCCCTTTTGTTTTTGTTTCCTTTTTCTTACGGATACTATTTATTTTTCTATTTTTTTAATTGTGTCTTTGGTTATGGCATATTCAGGATTATCGGGCTCAATGTCTTCCTCTAGTTCTTCCCCTCCCTCCTATTGTTGAACTAGTTTGATACTTTCTTCAGCTGGTTTGGTTACCTGCTGCTCTGTCGGTACACTTCCCCTTTGGGTCGTTGGTGGTATGATTGTTATTTGAAATATATTGGTGTCTTCTCCTGGTGTTTCTTCCACCACAAAGGTGCTAATGTGTAGTCAGAGTTCATAGTATTCTTCCTTCTCCTAGTCTATGAGTGGTTCTTTGATTTCTAGGTTGCCTTCCTTGGATGTTGCTGGTATCAACAACTTTATGTCAGATTGTCGATCTAATTCACGGAAGATCTCTTCGATTGTTGGGTAATAGTCGAGAGGTTTTGCTTTTGATTTTGCACCATGGATATACCAAACCGAAGTGTGGTTGAGGTCTAGTTGGATGTGTGCGGTTTTTGGCAGACTTCGTCGGATGTTCTAAGGCACCCTCCATCTAGTCGTATGAACTTTCAGTTGTTGGAGCCAGTTTTCCAACAATACTTTTCCATTTGCCAGTTCTTTCAATGTTTCAGTCTGTGCAAATGGCTTGAACCTCCACATATGGAATTTCGTTGGTTCTTGGAACTACTTGTCCTCGACTGGGCACAAGTGGTACATCACTATCCAGATTATTAGAGATGGGAACCTTATAATCCCGACCAACTACTGGAATTTCTCGTAGATGGCTTTGAGCATGTCAGCGACATACTGAGCCCATCTGTATACTTTTCCTGTTTTCGCTATTGTGTCTACTGCCTCTAGCATATCTAGTTTCAGGTCGCTCCCTCGATCTGTAGGTGTGAGCCATGTTGCTATGATTTTGGCCACGTTTTGTGGCGTCTGGGCTTGTATCTGGCTAATCATTAGCCCTTTTGAATTCTTCCCAGAGAGCGTTCCAGTTAACCGTTCTACCATTCCTTCTTTTATACCGACAGGGATTGGGTCGCCTTGGTTGGAGAGACCAGTCAATTTGTATATGAATTCTCCAAATATTTCGACTGGTCTGTCGAAGTAAAATTTCCCGTTGTGGTACCGGCTGATAATAAATTTTACTGTTGTTTCCTTGGTTCCTCCAAAACTCGCCATGAATGGTGTGTTCATGTAGTTCATAATGGAGTTGTGATTTATCTTCTCTACTGCTTGTGTTGGTTTTTTGTCGACATAAGCCCATTCCTTGATTTCGGCCCACGTTTTTTCCCATGAGGTTTCTTGTACCTTGGCATTTTTATGTTTCTTAACCTTCTCATCAATGGCGTTTCAACATATTGCATTTCCTTTGCCTTTGCAGCTATAGCTCTGGTTTTTTTTGGTGCCATATTGTCGGTTTCTTGGTCGAATTTTCTTATAGGTTCTCGGTTCTCAACTTTATAAGTGTTGAATTGCTCTATCTCTTCGAAATACTATAAATGATCCTTTTCTGGTCTGGTATTTATAGGTGGGGTGTTTGGCGTTTTTGTCGATGGGTGTATTAATGGCAGAAGTGATGTTCTAGCACATTCTCTTGGTTTTGCATTAATGGTGATTTGCTTTTAGCGCTCCTTTTGACCGTAATCATTAAGGCGTGATTTGACCTTTGGGGTCGTTGGTCAATGTCGATCATGTGAGCGATTGATGGTGGTATGTCGATGAGTTTGATGTTGGTTGCCGAAGCGTTGGTTTCCTGTCATCTTGGTTTATGGGTGTTGGTTTTGTTTTGTTATTTTTTTCTTTTTAGATTTTTAGATTTTTTTTTCTCTAACAGTTATGGTCGTTATATTTATGTTTTTTTTTTGAACTTGTTTTAATTTTTGTACCGTTTTAGTCGGGCACCATTAACAAGTTTCCGAAATACTATTCCTTGTAACGTCCTTAGTCAGACTAATCCGTTTTCATGAATCTCTTCAACAACGTAGGGTCCCATCCATTCTATATGTAAATTTTTGGGTTTTCCTTTTACTCGACTATTGTATAGTAAGGAGAGATCCCCTACCGACAGATTCTTGTTTTTGATATTGCGATCATGCCAAGCCTTCTGCTGTTGTTTTTGAATTTCTTGGTGTTGTAGAGAAATCAGTCGGTGTTCTTCTAGCTTGCTTAATTGCATCAGTTGGTCCTTCCTGCCTTGCTTGACATCGACATATAAAATATCTGCTATGATAGGTGTTTGCTGTCGAAAATGTAGTGGAACAATTGCTTCTTCTCCATAAACTAGTCAAAACGGTGTTTGGTCGGTTAAATGCTTGTATGTTGTTCTGTAAGCCCATAGTACTACAAGTATCTTTTCGTCCCAATCATCCTTGTCATTGTTACATCTTTTAGTTAGGACCTTTGTTATTGTTTTATTAAATGCCTTGATTACTCCATTCAATTGGGGGTGATAAGTTGTACTACATCGGTGGTCAATTTTGAACTGGTATGTTAGTGCTTTGATGGTTTTATTAATAAAGTGTGAACTTTAGTCACTGATTGGGGTTATTGGGCATCCAAATCTAGTAATTATTTTTTCATAGATGAATTTAGCAGCTATCTCACTGGAACATGAGTTGACTAGTTCTGCTTCTGCCCACTTGGTTACATATTCTACTGCAGTTATTATGTACCTTGCACCTGTTATTTTTGATGGTATGGGGAATGGTCCTATGAAGTCGATGGACCAAATTTGAAATGTCAAACTTGGGTTTACTGATATCAAGGGAATTTTTGTACTAGGCATAGGTTGACCCATTCGTTAACATATGTCGCATTGGCTTACAAAAATTTTGCAGTCTTTGTATAGTGTCGACCACCATAGCCCTGACTGTTGGATTTTCTTGGCAGTTGTGTCTCCTTGAAAATGTCCTCCTGCTAGTCCATATTGTGCTTCATACATGATATTATTTCTTTCATGTTCTAATACACATCTTTTGAGGATGTTGTCCAGGCCCATTTTATATAAAAATCCATTTATGAGGCTATACGGTGCAGCTTTCATGGC
This sequence comes from Pseudotsuga menziesii, assembly GCA_001517045.1. Classification (NCBI taxonomy): domain Eukaryota; kingdom Viridiplantae; phylum Streptophyta; class Pinopsida; order Pinales; family Pinaceae; genus Pseudotsuga; species Pseudotsuga menziesii. The sequence goes on along the minus strand of LPNX010780615.1, from coordinate 311 downwards.
TAAGATTTGTTTATTTTTCGTGCTCATGCCCTCTGGTGCTTGTCCATTTTCTAAGAATTGAGCTATTTCCTCTAATTTTGCTGGGACTGCTTCTATTCAAAATAAATGTGCGTCTAGTAGTTCGTCTTCAACTCCTGTCAGTTCCTCTCCTGTGTCAATTCGTGATAAGTGGTCGGGTCCGACATTTAATTTTCCTAGTGTTAAGTCAGTAAATTTTTCTCCATTTTTGGTTTATTTTCTCCAGTTTTGGTTTGTTTTTCAATCTACCTCAGTTAAATTTTTGGTTTTAATTTTCAGTTTTGGTCTCCTTA
>LPNX010780592.1:20090-57503 GCA_001517045.1 Pseudotsuga menziesii | reverse complement strand
ATATCTGTGTGTGTGTGCACGTGTGTCGCACCACTTACAGAATGAATATGAGATAAGGCTTTTATATTGAATACTGCAATATGTGTCGATTGGTAAATAGACTATTATTTTGAATGAGTAGACAAGGAATAAGAAGTATAATCCTCGGCTTCGCCCGGACAATATGATTAATTACTGCATGAATAGAGACCCCCACATAACTGCATAAAAATTGCTCTAGCAGTTCCCAATAAGATATCTCGGGTGAGATTGCATCTGTGTCATAGGTGCTGTCGACGGGGTCCTCCTATGTCAGGTCAATATCTTGGGTTTTGTTGTCGACTAAGGATTTGAACCTGGTTGATGGGAGAAGGACTAAGAGATTTGACCATTGGGAATGCCTAAGAGATTTGACCATTTGTTCCGAAAGAAACCCACGTGAAAGGTTAGTAAATTAAAAGAATTCTTTAAAAGTTGCTTAACACTAATAAAAGATAAAGATGTTATCACAGAATTCACAGCTCTAATAGAAGAACTTCAAGAAGAGGTGTGACCAGAAAGAAGGGTTAATCATGTGTAAAAAAGATTAAAGACTGGTCGCGAACTAAGAATATCTGCAAAAATAGGAGATTACGACATGGACTATATTATTATGGACTTGGGCTCCGATGTCAACATTCTGACTAAACAAACATCGGAGAGTTTGTGAAACCGAGACTCATATGGTCTCCTGTCCTGCTCCGATTAGTGAATCAATTGAAAGTTCTACCTATCGGTCCACTGACTCAGGTGTTTGTCTAGATAGAAGGCCTTAAAACTTATGCCAACTTCAAAGTGATTGACATTGTGGACGATACAAATCCGTATCCCACACTTCTAGGGATCGACTGGGTGATTGATAATCAGAATATTATCAATTTCAAGAAAAGAATATTAATGTTTGAAGATTGAGAGCTAAGGGTGGTCGCACCAATTGATCCACCAGAAGGTCAGAGATACATCATCCTTGTGAATAGCAAAGGACAAGGAGATTATCTGGACCATATTTATAAAATTATTTCTACAAGGGTGATTATGCGAATCCAACGACCGACAGAAAGTTTAGTTGGCACAACATTAGTTTGGATTTTGAAGAAGCTTTGGAAAACTGGCAGAACCTATTGCATGAAGTATCAATGAGAAGATGCGCAAGAATTACATGAAATGTGTGACATGTAGGTATTGAGGTAAGTGATCTACTCACATATGAAGGCTTACTTAACCTATCATCTTTTCTAATAGAATTTGAAGAAAAAGTTACAAAACATCAGCGCTTGTCCGCCCTGGACTTTACACTGAAAGCTACGCCTACTAGATGGTGGGTCGCACATAAACAATCTATCTCAAAATGGCCTCAATGTTGGACATTGATGGAGATACGATTTGGAGAGGAGATCAACTATAACGGTCATAAGTACACATGATTGACTAATCCTGTCAAGAACATCAAATATTGTCATGTGACATGGGTAGCATGTCCATGACAGGAATGTGTCCATCAATTTATACATACTCTAGACATGATACCAAGGAACTGGTACACATCGGTCAAGATACGACGTGGAACAATTGAATGGGATGAAATGACTGCTAGCTTCACACATACATTTGAGTTTGTTGACGATCATCCTTTGATTGGTGTTGCTTTGCAAGTGATAAAGATGAATATATTTGAAGATATCCCTGTGTCAATGAAAAAATTTAACCAGAGCAACGTGACAGTCTAGCATTGGATGGATTGCTATAATGTGATAAGAGAACCTGACGATGACGACCCGCTCGACATAAACATCCCATAGTCTGAAGGTACTCGCACAGTGGAAGGTTTTGCTATTTCTAGTGACCAGTTTCTGAATCTGTTGAAAGTCAATAAAGTAAATATTGGATCTCTAGAGAATCCAAAGTTCGCCAATATCGGAGATTATTGGCCTACTGCATGAATTTCATTATTTTTCCCCACAAAATTTTTAGAGATGAAAGGGATTGCCGGATACCTTAGAGAGATGAAGATACCATTAAAGCATGATGCAAATCGTGTGAAGCAGCGACCATAATGGTTGAATTCACGGTATAAAAAAAAGTTAAGATAGAGTTAGATCGAATGATGGATGTGGGTATCATAGAGCTGGTTGAAGAATCTAAGTGGATCAATCCGATAGTATTGCAAGATAAGAATACAGTGGTGAAGTGCATATTTGCGTCGACCTAAGAAAGTTGAACAACTCTTGCTTACATGACCCATTTTCGACTCCGTTTATAGATGAGGTATTAGAAAGTGTTGGGGGTCAAGAAGTTTATTCTTTCACTGACAGGTTGTCTGGCTACCATTAGATTAGAATCGCGAAGAAATATCAACACAAGACATCATTTGTGACAGAGTGGGGGTGTTTCCAGTATACGGTGATTCCCTTTGGACTCAAGAATGCTTCTGCTATATTTTACAGGATAGTAGTGGTTGCATTCAAAGACTTTATTCATAAATTTCTTGAGGTCTAATTCGATGTCTAGACTCATAAAAGGTCATATTGAGAGCCTCATAATGATGCTAGAATGGTTTCAATAGTATGATATTTCACTGAATCTAAATAAATGTATCTTTTGTGCCCCATTTGGAATTTTGTTGGCCCATGTTGTTTGTCACCACAAAATCCTGGTCGACCTTGCTAAAATTGCGATCATCATCAACCTACCACCCACTACGACATTGAAGCAGCTGAGAATGACATTGGGACATACATGATACTATCAAAATTTTATCAAAGGATATGCAGAGGTGACTACTACGATGAAGAAATTGTTGAAGAAGGATGTTAAGATTCAATGGAGCGAACATTGCCAAGAGAGTCTAGAAACTCTAAAGAACAAGATGTTCACAATGACCATACTAGTTTTTCCAGACTGAAAGAAGGAATTTCACGTACATGTCGATGTGTCATCTGTTGCACTCGATGTTCTACTCGCACATCCTGGCAAAGGGTAGATTGATAGTCCTATTTCCTTCAGTGGAAGCAATTATCAACAGTAGAAAAGAATTACACTACGACTGAAAGAGAATGCTTAGCTATGGTGTATCCGCTTTAGAAATTTCTACACTATTTGTTAGATGGACATTTCAAGATGTCAACAGACCATTCAATGTTGAAATACTTGGTGAACAAGCCAGTGTTAGGGGGGGGGGGGTAATATTTGTCGGTAGCTTCTCCTTTTCTAGGAATTTGACTTTGAAGTTATTGTTATGGTAGGTCGACTGAACTCTGGACTAGACCACTTGTCGAGGCTTGAAAGTGGAGAAGAACCTGTGAATCTTGACGATAGTCTTCATGATGCACAATTATTTGTGAGACTTCCAATTGATAGTTGGACAACTATATAAAATGGGACCGGATGAAATTCTTGGTCGTTGTGTATTGGAACACGAACGACCAATGATATCGAATGAAGTGCATGTTGGTGTCGCAGGAGGCCATTATGCTATAAAATCTACAGTGCATAAGATATTGCAAGTAGGATTGCGGTGGCCCATATTGCATGCAAATGCCAGAGAATATTGTCGCAACTACAATATCTATCAGAGAACCGAAAAAGTTGTCACAACGAGATGAGATGCTGCTAATACCTCAGATAAATTTGCAGTCATTTGACAAATGGGATGTTGATTTTGTCATACCTATTAATCCACCAGGGAAGCACACATGTGCAAGATACATTATTACTTCAACAAATTACCTGACTAGATGGGCTGAAGCAACACTAGTAAAGGATTGTACTACTGCGATTATTGCCAAAATTTTGTTTGACAATGTTGCGACTAGATTCGAATGCCTGAAGATTTTGATAAGTGATCAGGGCACACACTTTATCAATCAGTTGATCGAAGAATTAACTGAATAATTCCATATCCAACACATGAAGATGACACCATATCACCCACAAGCGAATGGTGTTGTTGAGGCATTCAACAAGATCCTTGAGAATGCATTAACAAATATTTGCAATGTTCAAAGAGATGATTGGGACTAAACAATTACTCCGGTACTCCGGGCATATCGCATGAACTGTAAGAAGTTGACAAGTCGAACTCCATTCCGACTAATGTATGGACAAGAGGTTGTTGTGTCGATGGAATACATTGTACCCAGTCTAAGAATTGGTGCAATTACTAAAATGTTTGATGTTGGTGCTGTCAAAGAAGGATTGTCGCAACTTGTCTAGTTGGAGGAAGAATACTTTTCCATAGGTTATCACCAAAATGTTAAGAAGGAATGACAAAAAGTATGGCATGACTGACACATCAAGAATAAGAATTTTAAGGTCCAAGGACTTGTCCTCCTATATTGCAGTAAGTTTTTTAAGCACCCTAGCAAGGTGAAAACACATTGGTTGGAGCCGTATGCTGTCATTCAAATCACTGAAGGAGGCATAGTGCAACTACATAAATTATATGGAACATATTTCAAAGGATTGGTGAATGGAAGTCGACTAAAGCATTACCAGGATTGTCGCGATCTTGGTCGACTAAGAAGTCAAAAAAAGACGTAAAATTATAAGTGTTAATTTTTGTAACAAATATGGGTGTTTGGTTGCAGACTACCTATCTATTGCAGAAAAGGAAAAAGTGTCGACCGATTATCTACCCGTCGAAGATGAAAAATGGTAGCGAAGACTCTCCATCTGTCGCAAGGGAAGAAACGTGTCGAAGACTAAATCACAGTCAGAGGAAGAGAAGAGTTGTCATATGATGAAATTGGGTGGCAAAAAGACAACTGGCTGTAGTTAATTTGAGGATGTGGGAGATTTCAATGGCATACTTTTTGGTCATTTTCATCATCAGTGCATAATAATTACCATTGAACTAATAGGAAAAGTGACGTTTTGATGGGAAGTTTCCTTGTAATGATTCAAATGATTGCTCCATGTGACAGAAATCGCTACCACCTTTCCATTTATTGCACACTCGTGTGAAGGAGAGACTGATGGAACAGATGGATGTATATCATCTCTGCACTGATTTTTTGTTCATTCTATTTGCATATGACTGAGTAAGATGAGCTATTGTGTCTGCAACTATAAGAGACGAGGCAGTTTTTCATAGATTATGGTAATCACTATCTCCATTACAAGCATCGTTGCAGAATCAAGCGTCAATATACCTTCACCTACTCCCATTATGGAAGATATTGCCGCATTTGTTACACTATCGACCATGGTTGCAGAAGAAGTTGAACAAGCACTATTCATCCCTAAAGTTAGGTTATGACCATACCCACTTGGCATGTCGAAGAGGAAACAATCTAGTAACTGCAAGAAAGAAGTAGAAACACCACCATAAGCTGAAGAAGTAGGCTCTAAGACCATGCTACTAGATTATGTCCCACCTAAACCGACTAATGCACCTTAGATCAGAATCAGAAAAAATGCAATCTACCCATTGTTATCATCGAACGTACTGAAAGGATTTCGGGGAACGGTGAACATACTCCCAAATCTGAAGAAGATGACCTTTGTCGACCATGACCTATGGAAATTTCAGAGTTGGCAATGGAGAAATACATGGTTTTTGTCCGCGAGACAAAGGATGGCCTTATCCACCTAGTTCCAATGGAATGGGAAAGAGGAATGGATAAAGTTGGTTTGTTGTCATTGATGCGCATGCCGCATTTTGGCCGCACCATAGAGGTGAATGCATGTGTTAAACAATTGCTGGTGTCATTCCATGGTGACTATCTTTGGATCGACAAAAATATTTTTTGTGGACGTCGAGCTTATAGAAACAAGTCTTCCACTTGTAGGCGTAGACCCAATGCCATTTTTCGCTGAAAAAGAGCAAGACACTTATTTACGTATAATTTGAAAGAGAAGTATGAGCTGGCTAGAGACGCTATAGGATTTTCCATCGCCTCTATCAATGACTACGTTGTTCGATTTGCAACTAAATTTATATATAGAAAGTTGTTGTGAAAGATGTGACCGAACCACTGCACCACAGGGATGATTGCTGCAGCAGAGTTATGTGTAGCAGGAGTTCAACTCAACTGGTCACATTACTTGCTAAACGAATTATTAGCATATGCAGAGGAGGAACAAGAGAAAGGTAACGCATTTCATTATTCATGCTTACTTATTTTGATTTCATTTGTCACATGGGTAGAACCACCAAACTACTAGGGGTTAGATGTGCTCATCCTATGTCAAGGAGATCGATACCACAACCTATGGTTCGACAAAGAATTCTCACAAAGGAAAAAAGACAATAATATAGAGTTCTTTTTATAAGGAGAGGCCCTATGACATTATGTAAGAAAGCATGCCAAGATTACCGAAGCGAGCGTTAAGCGGTTTAGCAACATTGCCAGATTTTTGGTTGGGGTCCATCGTATCTTTTTGCAGCCTCGACAAGACCCACAAACCAAATGGCTTGAAACACAGTATCAGTTGTCGACTGCAAAATTTGATGCCATTATTCAAGATTGATCGAAAGAATGGAGAGTTTATGTCCCAGATGATCAACTATTTGCGGGACAAGAGCTGCGAGAGGACGATCCATTGAAAAAGAAAGATGGAGGACATGGAGAAGATCCACCACCTGGAAAAACCCATGAGAAAACCCACAGAATACCCAAAATGATTCAAGCATGACCATAACAGATCAAATAATAGGGGAAAACACGAAGTAAACAAAGAAGTATGTGAAGGGTCATAAGAAGAGGAAAGGAAATAAATAAACTGGAACTGCCAGCCTTACCAACGACGATTATACACTTCTGACAGAAGCAATGGCAGAGGTCGCCAATCAAAGCCTCAAGAAGATAGATGAGCGGAAAACAAAGCTAACAAGCAGTATCACAGATTTACTACAAACGCTCTGTAAGGCAGTAAAAGAAGTAAGAGTGGTGGTTGACTACAAACCATAATTGCCCAAGTCGCTAAAATTAGATGGCTTGTTTGAGGAGCAACCTAGTGATGCATCAATGCTAATTCCACCAATAAAGACTCAAGTGTTGGGTGAAGCAATCAAGTTGGGTACAATAGAGATGAATGCCATGGTTAAAAACTTGGGCCATATCACCATAAATTTCTTTGCACTACCGATGTATGAAGTGTATGAAATTCAGGATACCGCAGGGGAAGAAATGAAGGTTAGAGAGGGTGCATCGATCAATTATGTTAGAGTATCAAACAAGTTTGTTCATAAGATGAAGAAAACAATCAAAGAAATAGAGCATAAAGCTAAGACCTGGGAGGAGAACAAACACTGGCTCGACGCAACTGTAACACTCACTTGCAACAATTTTACTGATGAAGGCATTACGCCTGAGTTGTTTGTAGAAGCCAATGTGTTTTGACTTGGAGAAATTGTAGAGAACCTTCGCAAGAAGGTCACGTAGTTGGAAGTACAAGTGACACCCATTACACCTCCATAGGTACTGGAAGACAGAAGAAAAGCAACAGTTAAAGCTGCGAAGAGAATAAAAGAGGCGGAGGCACCTTGTGCCAAAGAGGTCAAGCAAGTTTCTCAAATGTGGGAAGCTTTGATCGACTATGAAGAGTTACATAAATCCATAGCAACTGCGCATTGTCGAGATAGAGGTGAACCAACTGAAGAATGAAATGAAGAAGCTTCCATTAGTAGAGAAAATGACTAAGGTTGATCACATGAAGAGGCTATAGTAGCAGGTCACAACACTATGGGAACAACAACAAAAGAGGACTGACAAGGTCGCAGAGTTACAGGTCGAGGCAGAGAAAGTTACAGGTATCATTCAACCTATACATGAAAAAGTGCGACAAGCAGTATAACCAGCGGGTATTACAACTTTGGAACACATTAGTTCTGAACTTGTGGAAGATTTGAAGAAGACAGAAGCATAAATACGGGAGGAGACTGAATAGATAGTGAAAATATTTCAGGATTTTCAAATTAAGGTTGTAACAACAGAGGTTTCAAACTAATGTGTCTTGGGACAAGCCATAGGTGAGTGTTGGGGGCATGTTGGCCCTAGGAAAAGTTAAGCAGAACTTGACCAGAATTCTGTTCAGAAAGATAAAGATTCCAGTCGCAAGAAGAGCCGCGACGAAAGAAGAGTCTGCGATGGAAGAGAAGCTGCGATAGAAGTAGCTACGATGGAAAAACCGACGATGAGAGCAGTCGAGATGAAAGGAACCACAAAAAAGAAGAGTAAAGCAGTTGAAAAGGATAGTTCGAGTGATCGTGGGTAAGGAGTTAGTTATAATAAAGCACACTTTTGGTAATAAAACATAATTGTATTTTTGGGTCGATAGTGCCTATTGTCAGTTGTAACTGAAGGTGCAAAAATAGAAATGAAAACCCGTCGGTTAACAGAAAATAGTCGGTTGATTAAGAGATGTAAAATCTTATAAATGGACGAAATCAAGCCGTGTGCGAGGATAGTTAGTTGGTTGGTCGGTTGTTGGCTAGTTTCTTGTTGTTTATCCTGGGGGTTAAGTCACTGTGTAGATTGAGAAGGGAAGAAGAGATATATTTAGCTAGAGAATCGATCCAGGCTATGTGAAGATCGACAGTGGAGTGAAGAAGAAGAAATACGTAGCCCCGAAACCAGAGAGCATGAGAGGAGAGAAGTCTGTATGAGTTGTAAAGAATATATAGAGAAGAGTCTGCAAGCTGAGTACGGAGAAAAAAGGAGCTAACATATTTCTCCTGCCATATGAACAACGCCTTTTTCTTTTTTCCTGAATGGGTTTCCATGTTGACAGTTGTTTTTGTGTGTCTTTGAGTAATATGTTTNTGTGTGTGTGTGTGTGTGTGTGTGTGTGTGTGTGTGTGTGTGTGTGTGTGTGTGTTCCGTACCACTTATAGAATGAACTTGAGATAAGGCTTTTATGTTGAATACTGCAATATGTGTCGATTGGTAAATATATTGTTATCTTTAATGAATAAACAATGAATAAGAAGGATAATCCCCATATTCAGTCGAGCAATCTGATAAAGTACTGCACGAATAGAGATCCCCACATAAACAGAAACCTAGTTCTGGAAGTTCCCAATAAGATATCTCAGGTGAGACTACATCTGTGTTGCGGGTGCTGCCGACAAAGTCCTCCTCTGTCGGGCCGATATCTTAGGTTTTATTTCCGATTAAGGATCTGAAACTGGCTCGAGAGGAATAATGCCAATAAGAATCATATGTTCTAATTCAAGTTCATACGAAATTGGCTCGTATGTCCACATGGATAGCTATTTGCATACATTGAACCACAATGGAACCATGGAAAAAAATATTTTGACTTGGTTTAAGAAGGAACAAAATAAACTCAGAAACCATTGAAAAAAATATATGAAAATTGAAAATAAGTTTCCATAGATATACAATGACGGCAGGAAAAACTTCATCCAGGATGAATGATACTCAAGACGAGTCCATCTAAAGATGTTGACCAAAATTTGAACATAAGAATTGATTAATAAAGTTGATAAGAAATTATATTTTGCTACAATTTAATAAAATTTTAGTTGTTTCATATATTCCATAAGCCTTTGAAAATTAAAGGAATCCATGGAACCACTATTTAATGTCAAGATCATCCTCAAAGAATATTGTACTCCAAAGTATTGCCCATGTGTTATTTGCAAAAACCTAGATTCTGCACCTTAGTTACAATTCTCTGATCTCTTTTGTGGTGTCCAACACTTTCACACTTATGTAAGAAATCATTTACATAATGTAAGATAGACTCATAACAATTTTCCTTGCATTTCCTTCACCTTAGTATATGCGACATAGGAAAAAAAAAGGATACAGTGAAGTAAAAAAGAGAGCATTAAAATAAATGCCATGAAGAACTTGTTATGTGGTTTCTTTTGAGTGGTTTAAGGATGGTTTAATCAAAGTCTTTTTAAAGTATAATGTTAACTCATTTGCAATTTTTTGGTTTGATTCTATTTTTTTTCATTAAAATAAAGGGGATTTTATTACAATTCTAATTTTTCATAGTTGTTTGGAAAAATAAATTTGTATATAGCACAATTTTATCTTATTCTATATCTTAATTTAAATGTAAAGGTACTTCAACTTTGGTTGAATAAATGCATTGTAGAGCTATGAATGTGCACATAACTCAAGGTATGGACTTGAATGCATTTTTTATAGAAATTAGTAGATCGAAAGAACCAAAGAAAGAGAGCGTTAAATTTACTTAACATGAAGTATGGCATCAAAAGAGGTGGCATGAGATGGACTAAGGCACTAAATTTTTTATTACCTTAGTTTTTTCTTAGCTCTCATGGGCAAAGATGTCAAATTCATTGACCTATCAATGGAGGACAAAATATTCCATAATCAAACTCAACCCTAGCATGTTAAACTCACCCATGATTAACTTGACTTGCCACAATGTTGAATTAACCGAATAATAATAATTTAATATTCAAAATTTTCTCATAAAAATCATGAGAAAGAAGAACAACAACTAATCTTGTTCCAATTTGGTGACTTGAATTCAATACAAAACACTCCGATTAATGGAAATGAACATTTTTATGCCATACATTAATTAAAAAACATTAGAAAACCTTAAAACAATTCATAAATTCATAAATACATTAAACAAAATCAAAATATAAATTTATCAAATTTACGTTTAAAAATATTAAAAATAACACTGAATTTATTTAAGCTTAAAACATCATATAAATAGCCATAATCTTGTTATTTACAAATAATCTTTTTCTTTAAAACAAATCAGTTTTTAACCATTATCCTATTTCAAGAATGGTGTCAATGTAAAGAGAGTCACATTGACGCCCACACGGGTGTGGCTCATTGGCGGTTCACTTGTTATGAAGTCACATGTTGTAAATTGGAGGTCACAGGTTCAAATCACACCCGACTTTACCCGTGTCTCATGCTTGCGGGGTGTGTGGGGCATCTAGGGGTATAGTGGTAGCGGGATTAGATCCCTGGACCCCGTGTCATGCAAGTGCCAACCCAGTCTCCAGTTACCTAATGTCAATTCCCCTAGCAAAAAAAAAGTCACATTGACTTGGGTGTATAATAAAAATTAGTTTATTAAATCATTAATAACATTTCACAACAATAATACCAACTCATTAAATTAACTTTCAAAACTATGCAAATTATAAAAAATATTTTTAAAAATTCAACTTCGTACAAATATATTTTATTAAATATTCAAATTAATGTTATTTAGTGAAAAATTAAAAGTCAATTTTTTTGTTACCTTAAAGTAAACTTCTATATAAATTTGATAGCGGTTTAATAAGTTGCGGTTTAATAAGTTGAATAATATGGAAGAGAAGTTTTTTTTTATAATAAATTATTAATAAAAATAAATAAAATTACGTAAATAAATAATAAAATTTAACAAGTATAAGTTTATGTTTTTAATATATGGATTTTTTTAAGTTGATTAAATATGCATGCAACACAATAGTCACAAATTTGTTTTTTCATTATAAAATTTCAAAATTTATGTAAAATTTTACATGAACTTTAAGGAAAAATTTTCATACCTTAGAGTTGGCTTTGAGAGTGTTTATCAAACTTCCAAAATTTCATAAACAACTTGCAAAACTATATTAAATAAAAAATGTCAAAAGAGTTGGCTTTGAGAGTGTTTACCAAACTTCCAATATTTCATAAACAACTTGCAAACCTATATTAAATAAAAAATATCAAAAGACAATTTTTCATGCTTTAGAGTTGGTTTTGGGAGCGTCCAAGAATTCAAAATCATTTTAAATAAAAAATAAACTTATGAAAAAGAAATACCATTCAATATAAACTTGATACATCTAATATTATAAAAAAATGAATATAATTTTAAAATATTTAAAAACTATAATTAAAATATTGTGGATGAAACATTTATAAAAAACTCACATAACTAAAATTGCCCATCTCAATATAAGCATATTCAAAATTTTGTGAAAGAAGAAACATGATTATGCCAGAGGCAATTGTTATCTGATTATGATCTTGGTAACCACAACGCAATTCATATCTGATTATGATCTTGGTAACCACAACTGACCCCTTATAATACTTTTATTGGTAACCACGAATGGATGATAGCTTGGAATGCATATACAGAGGGTTTGTTATGTGGAGGCATACATCTCTCTCCGCTAGCTGATTCCCTTGTATGGGATTACAATAAAAAAGAGGGAACAATTTCAGCAAAAGATGCATATGATTGCATTGTACATTCTTTCTCTCTTCCGGTCGGTACTCGTTTCTACACATTACTGTGGAACAACGCTCTCGCAAAAAAAATTGGTTGCTTCATATGGTTGGCTATCAGGAACAAAATACTCACTTGGGACAACCTACAGAAGAGGGGAAGGTCCGGTCCTGGCATGTGTGCACTGTGTTGTTCAGATGGTGAGACCGTCGATCATTTATTTACAAAATGCTCTGTTTGGAGAACTGTCTTAGTCCATATTTGTGATCAGTATCAACTTCATGTCATTCCTCCCTTGGTATCTTTCTCGTCATTTATAAGGAACTGGGCCGGCAAATTTCCTAGGAATTCGTCTCTTAGTCATATACCCTTTCATATGATGTGGATTATCTGGAAAGCATGGAATCATGTCATATTTGAAGGAAAAAAGAGGAATATTTACAGCATGGTTCAACAAATTACTTACTCTGTCCAGACTTATTCTTCTCAGTCTGTCAAAGCAATTAAATGCAGAGCGATTGGGAATCCTTCCTGTCTGTACTTTACTTGTGGATTTTTCGATGGTGCCTCTAACTGCAAGGTCGCAGGTGTGGGATATTGCTTATATTTAAATGAGTCTCATCATTTCGAGTTCATGCCCGGAGTCGGATATGGCACAAATACCAAAGCAGAATTACTTAGCCTATGGGCTCTTCTGATTTCTTCCCAAATGATGGGGATCCCCTTATCCCACATTTTCGGTGACTCACAAGTCATTATTAATTGGGCAAAGGGATCGACTGCTCTCTCCCCTCCAGATCTCTTTCACTGGTGCAGGGAGACAAAAAAGCTATTTTTTAGCTTTCCGGATCTGTTGTTCACCCACATCTACCAAGAGCACAATCGGATTGCTGACCGTCTCTCTAAAACTGCCCTCTCTTATTTTGCTGGTACGGGCTGTTTCTCAGAATTTTTGGAGGACCAATTGGTCTCTCATGATTACTTTCAACTCTTTTGAGCATGGATAGGGGAGCTTACTCCTCTTATTGATTTGAAGTCTTGCTGCTCACTGAGCGGCCACTTTTAGATTGCTGATCAGATCCCTTTGGTTCTCGGTAGATGAGGCTGATGCGACTGACCAATTTTATGATGAGTCAATTTTTCTGATGGGATCCTTCATTCTTCTGTATTGCCTTTCCCCCTGGCAGCATTCTCGAGGAGTCTCATGGCCTTATGAGCTGTTTTCTTCATAATGTAACCCATTTATGGGATGGCATGATTGATGACCTTTGATTCTTAATAAGAATAACAAGGACATGCTTTTTTCTTCCTGAAAAAAAAAAACCACGAATGGATGATCTTTGATAATACTTTTACTGACCCCTTATAATACTTTTATTGGTAACCATGAATGGATGATCTTTGATAATACTTTTAAATTTTAAATGAAAAGTGGCCAATCCCACAAAATTGAGATGTTAACTTTTTTTAATGTGCCGACTAATATCACAACCGAGATAGACATCGAAACTAATACACTAAGCACAATAATTCCGATGAAATAAAACAATTTGAAACAAAATTTGAATAACATTTATTACTACTAGATACACAAACTAAAGATTTCACAAACATTAAGTTTACATATTCATATTAATTAATCAAATTTCTTTTTAAGAGTTAATTTTATATGTCATTATATTTGTGAGATATAGAACAGTCGGTGGTGGGGTATGGTTAAGACGCCCCCTAAGCGGAAAGGTCGCCTCGCCAATTCAAATCCCATGGATACCCAAAAATCCAACCATGATAAGGGTTAGTGCGGTCCAGGCCGGGTGTGATCCCCGGGTGATTTTGACGGCTTAGATTCCCTTGGTTCGTGGTAACTTAGCCAATAACAAACCTGCTAGTCAGGGGTTCTTCCACTTGCCAACAAAAATACAAAATTCACATGTCATAATTCCAAAACAATACTATGCCATATTTGACCAAATTTGCAAAATTGTTCATATCTTTTTCTTTATTACCATGACATGTATTTTTCAAAACAAGTAGCCCTTCATATAAAAGAAAGAAAAGTGCAGTTTTTAACCAAGAACCATACTTCATGGGCTTGCAGAAGCTACATCTTCGTAAACAAATACTTTATTTTCTTATCTCAAGACATGGTAGGTATTTCTGTCTTGTCTAATGAGTTTTTTGTTTCATGGTATAAAATAAAAATAAAATCACATATTAAAGCTCAAATTGGAAGCTAATTTAGTTGGTATGAAACCAAGGCCATTTGAAATTTAAAACTAATCATGCTACATGAAATCCAAGCGTCTCTCCTCCATAGCCAAGGAATGGTTGCATGTAGTTTTGGGATTCAATGTTCACAATAATCAACAGAGACTCATCATTCAATTGCTCCTTTCTTCCTTCATTGCATATATTGTGATGGATTTGACTAGCTACCAATGAATTTAGAATATGTTATTGTATTCTTCTGAATGTGAAAGGAAGACAAACATAATGAAAAAAAGTATGCACAAATCTCTTCTTTTGTTGCAAATGTCTTACCTCTTAAGTTAAGAACAATATTTATTACCATATGCTAGCAAAAAATCTAATTACATGCTAAAACCTAAAGGGTGGACAAAGTTGTGCATATGTTGGACCTATATTTGCAAGTTTAAGTATTACAATCGAGAATCAACTTTGACAAGTAGTGATGTGACCTTTCAACGAGAAGGATTCTCCCTGATACAAAGTGTTACAGAATTAGGCACAATGGTGCCACTTATATACAATCAAAACTTGAAGAGTGAAGTGCATATCATAGAATCTTGTCAATAGTTGGGATTCTTAATGCATAGGTTAGATGATTACAATCAAATAAAAAGCAATGTTGCCCATCACATATTGTTGAAAGAAAAAATCACACAACAAAGTTCAACAAATAGGTTACCACTTTAATGAACATGGTTCTTTCTTTTTTTCCAACAATTGTGTTGCATTTCCTTCAATAAGCAATATAGTGAGAACTATATAGTTGTGTTGCTAACTGAAGTTTAATACCTGGTCACAATCTGAAATATACAAAATACCAATCATTTTCTTGCATAACTTGTTCTTTTCTAACTATGAATATCCAATCCCAGAGAGTGCATATTTCAAACAATTACCCTTGCTTACTTTGCATATGAACAACCATCTCTGGTGTATTTTGATCCCTTTAGTGGTTGGACGTCCTTTAACACTATCCTCTAGGATCCAAAATCAAACTAGTGACACAAACTATGTTTTTTTTAGAAACATTTGTTTCCACACTAGAAAATCTCAAACTATAGGTCACAGGCTATCTTATTTGTAAATGCATAGTAGTATTCAACTAAAAAACAATATCTCTTGGTTAAGATGTAGGGATATTCAACAATCTCTCAAACTTCGAGTCACTTTTACACTATAAAAATATTGTTGTCAAATATTTTATAGCTTAGATACAAAGCTTAATAGCTTATATACAAACTTAAGACTGAATTGCACCACCTTTAGGTTGTCTAAGAAATTCACATTGCAACATTGTTATCCTAGAATCCAAGATTCCAAACATACTTGTTAATTATCTGTTTTTGGTACTATAATAGACTACACTTGCATTGTAGAAGAGTTTTCACATATATTTTTTTAGTGAAGTTGCCTTTAGAGAAGTTGGAACAAACCTTGACAAATAATGAAAATAAATTATGACAATGTTGTTAATTCAACCACCATAACTAGTTCAATATTTCTACTTGCGCCCCCCCTCAAGTCTTTTATTGATAGAGTTGAACTTTTGAAACCTAATTTGTTGATGAAAATGAACAATAGATGTATTTGATTTCCTGTATACTTCATATGAGCTTGTGCCTGGGCAAAATTGTAACTGATTGTTATGCAAAGAAAACAACTTTCTAAAAACAAATATAGATACAAAGATTTCTTTAAAAGTCTTGGTTAAGTACATCTCCATTGCATAGCATATGATAATGGCCATTCAACCAAGTTGTGACCTACAAGGTAACAAAGATGAAATCCTTTAAGTGTAATGTTAGCAAAAGACACTCAACAATATTCAATAATCTATATAATATGTTTAATAAATTATATATCATTACATGTTAGGAATATAAAGAGATAAATTAGATTTTAAAAGTTTTCCTTAAGGGACTTTATGCTCATTGAAAGTCTCAATACACACATATTTTTAATGATACTTAAATCCATGAAAAGTCTTAAAGAAACATATAAATATTTAATAATACTTAAATTCATGAAAATTTGATGTTGAAAGACACATTAAGTCTCACCAGGGAAAGGCATTTAGAGGTAATGTTTTAATAATCTTTCTTAATAGTAATAATAATTTTATTGAGAGCTCTTGAAATCAAAATAAGATTAAAATTCTAAGAATAAATTCATTTTCACTTGACTTTGAAATAACTTACCTATCACTATAATTAGCTTTTAAAATGACTTACTTATCACTATAATTTTGTTGTATTCATTAACAAATTATTAATTAATAAATTATATTTTAAAATGTCTTAATAAAATATGTTTTAAAATGCGTCATAAATATAAAATGTTATAATCCATTTCATCAATTTAATTAAATTATGTTACTGTATCCTTTGCACAAGTGTTGTGTGGCAGTGGGTACCTGCCAAATTGGATAGATGCACAAAGCCGATAACAGAAGCAAAACAAGCAAAACCGACTAAGCATGTTGAGATTTTGCAATGTTTGCAAGTCATAGCTATCTAACACATTAAATTTGACATGTATTGCGTGTACATGGTCGCACAGAAAGACTGCATTTACACTGCACATTTGCATTTGTCAAATCATGGCTAGTTATATGAGGCACGCAGACCAACATGGGGTATGCAGACCGTGTATCATAAATTATTTATGTTCTTTGTGAAATTCAATTGAGGAAAAGAGTCCTACGCACAAATTTTTATCCGAGCCACCAGAAACAATTCGCCGATTCAAACAACTCTTAGCAATAAAGAGACTTGTAATTCTAAATGGTATAAATCCTGGTTTCGTTGGTATGAAAAATGGAGCTGATGTTATGGACATAAAGTTGCAAAGCAATTTTTGAAGAACATTAGTATAATGTTCAAAATGAGTTTTTGGAAGATCAACTAAAACAATTGTGATTATTGTACCTGTCCATAGACAGTGTACAATTGTAATCGATATGTTGTTGACTAGTATTAATTTGCCTATTAACTATAGATTTTTATTGTTTTTGCATAGTTTGGTATTACCTAGACCATTCTATTATTTTTATTAAATATTTAATCTAGTTTATTGTGATTTATTGTGATCTCATTGGCTGATCCAATTGGGGTGTTATTGCCATGGTGGGGCATAAATCTTGGGGTAAATCAATGGCCTATAGAGTAAATGCAGTATGTCAATAACTTTCTGCAATCCTATACCGCCTTCTACAGCCCCATCGATAGCATCGATTATGTATCCTCCTACACCGCCTACAACCCCTACACCATCTTCTACAACATCATGCACCGCTTGCACCCTTCTGTCGCTTCAATCTCTTTGCAAGCAATTCTTCTCTTAGTTGTTTTCTTCTGAGATGTATATTCTAGAGCAGTCGGCTATTGTTGGTTAAGAAGGAATTGTTGCTGGTGCTGCTACAAGTGTGCCCAATAACTGTTAGACAGTCAGCTACTGTTGGGTAAGAAGGAACTGTTGCTGGTGCTGCTACAATCTATGTGCCCACTACTTGTTAGGGCAGTCAGCTAGTTACAGAGGTGCCAACTAATTGCTAGTGCAACCGGCTAGTCCCAGAGCTCACATAATATTTATTCTACATTTTGTTATCAAAGCAGGGATCATCAACTCGTAAACTTTAAACTAATTTACTTCTTCATGAAAATTTAATTCTACATCTTAGATAGAATCAATATTGAAAAGATAACCAGGTCCCTACTCACCATTGTTTTTACAGTAGACTCTAGATTTAAGCCCAGTTGCAATACCCCAAAACACAAACAAGAGGATTTCAAGTCTGCCTTTATTCATACGAAGCTCATAGTATGAAGGGGATTTCAATACCCTATAAATTTTGTGAGAAACCAACATTGAAGGATGGATAAATGAGTTGGAGAAGCATGCAAGGCATTCCATTAGCAAATCATCTGCCATATATGATATATTAAGCTCTTTTTCTTTTATGTCTTTTTCTGGTTCAGGGTATTCATCTCTATTTTCTTTTAGTTTGAGATCATGCTGGGGATTGAAACTTGGCCCAACAACAACACTATACAAATCTACAGAACTTGTGACTAGGATTTCTTCTACGTTTTTGCATCATGGTCATTCGGGTTTCAACAATATGTAATTTTGAGAAGACCACCAACCTACTCCTTTCATGTAAACCTTGTCTAACCTGGTATTCATCCAGCCACCATGAATTTTGTGAACTAACTTCCAAAGACAACCAACAACGATTTGCTCCAATTCAATATTCAACTCATTCATTTGTTGAAGTTGTATGTTATCTGTTCTTCCTGCAATTAAGCAACATACCTTTGCTTCACCTAGATTTAAGCCCTATCCCATCACTCCCAAACACAAATGAGAAGCTTTCAAGTTTGCCTACATTCTAGCTATGAAGCTCATACTATAAAGGGGATTTTAATACCTTGTAAAATTTGTGAGAAACCAAAATTGAAGGATGGATAGATGAGCGAGACAACTGTGAAAGGCATTCCACGAGCAAAACCATCTGGCATAAATGTTATATTATGCTCTTGTTCTTCCATGTCGACTCCTTTTGGGTCTAGGTTTTCATCTATCTTCTTTTTGATTGAGATAATGCTACCATGATTATTATTGACGTTGGTCGATGAAAACTAGTTCATATGCAATGACGTTCATTTGTGGAATATGCAATGAAGGTCATATGCAATTAATAAGACAAGTTAGTGGATTTAAATGTATATATTTTATTTAATGTTTATTGTTGAAGAACTCGTGTTTCTAAACAAGCAGACAATGTTGCAAGATAAACCCACCTAATTCTTTGATATATTCTGAAAACCACATGTTGTATATTCCTTTGTTTGCAGCAAAGGCGACGTGGCAGATTCCACATGTTGTATATTCCTTTGTTTGCAGCAAAGGCGACGTGGCAGTTTGGTGGAAATCCATGGAATAAAGAAGAGATGTATTTTGGAATAAAGAAGAGATGTATTCTGAAAACCACATGTTGTATATTCCTTTGTTTGCGGCAAAGGCGACGTGGCAGATTGGTGGAAGTCCATGGAATAAGGAAGAGATGTGCCAAAATAACAATATAGCAGAAAGACATGAAAAAAAAATAGACATGAAAGACATGAAAAAATAACAATATAGCAGAAAGACATGAAAAAAATAAATAAGAAAGACATGAAACAAAAAATAGAGAAAGGCATGATTTATAGATCACAATTATAATATTCAAATCCACTAAGTTCTTGATTCCCAAGTTTCCAGCACTATATTTGGTTTTCTAAAAGAACATGTAACGTGAAAACATTAAAACATCATGCTTAAACGACTTAATTCTTAAAAGAGAATACCCTATCATTTATAGCAAAAACGGTACCACTCATAACTTCAATTCCACTTCATAGACTAACACCAACGTCAAGACTAAAGATGTCAATCTGGTTCTTGAAAGTACTTTGTGTGACTTGCATCTTTATAAATGTCAAAGTAGAACATACAAGAGAGCAAAAGATGAAACCTAAACAAGTTTGAGATATCAAGTATAATGCTATCATATATGAATTTGTGTTGGAATGATAAAGACAATGAATTGATCATGCTTAGAGCTTTTAAGCAGTCCAGCCTAATGCCACATGCTATAGAAGCTAACACATGAATTAATGCACTCGGATAATGCAAGCCTTTGAAATGCTATAGCTAGGCTAGGTTATGTGCTTCTAGTTTTTAATCTATTTACAATTTTGACCATCAACCTAATTTCCAAACTCTTTTTTAACAAACTTAAATTTTCATCTACCAAATCATAGGTATCCATTACCATGCGCCTCGTTAAACGAATATTTCATGTTTTGAAATAGCTTGAAGACCACAAAAGTAACCATTATCATAAAACATGTTTGAGATATACAATAAATTGAGAACCATAAAAGCTGAATGGTTTAAATAGAAACAAAATTTATTTACATGATTCAAAGCTTTATAAAATTTAAAGCTAACATTTAAACAATATCCAAAATGTAGTATTTACTTTTCCATTATTAACAATATTTTTGCTATAGAGCTTTGTAATTATTTAGAAAACATTTTTTTTTATTGAATTTTTTGTTTGTTGGGCCTTAACCTAATTACATCTATTCCTAGATATACAAGGAATCCAAAACTACTCATTCCTAGTTAAGTAATTTTGACATCGCTCATCATTTCTATCTTATGGAATATGATACATCAAACTAGGTCCTTCATTCAAACTTAACATTTTAGGAGGTAGATGACAACCCTGGTTTACTTTGAAGTCTGCCATCTTGTTCAATCCCCGAAGAATGTGATAAGAGGTAACATAGACATAGTCTAATAGGATGAAATGTAGCCTTTGCATAGTCATGTTCAAGCTTAGATTGTTGAACTTAGTAACATAATTTAAAGCTTTTATTATAATTTCTGAATCTCCAAAAATTTGAAGGTAATTATGTCCAACTTCCTTTGCGAGTTGACAAGCTTTTAAAAGAGCAAATATTTCTGCTTGATTATTCGTAATTTGTCCTAGAACCCAGTTGAAGCTAGTTTATAACCTTCCTCTCGGGTAGTATATCAATCCCGCTACCCTAACTTTCCCCGCATTTCCTTTTGATGCTCCATCGAAGAAGATTGAGACTTTATTTTTTCTTTGCCACCATTCTGAATTTTTTTTTTTTTTTGAGAGTCTCACCTGCCAAATTGGTTTGATAAAAGGCATGCCAAAACCCAACTGAATTTTGTTTGCCTGCAGCAATCCAAGCCACTTATGCTCAGCTCTGAATTTAATGGAGTCAATTTGAAATTTTTTCCCCGCAACTTCCAATAGCAAAGCCTTTGCTTTTGTTGCTACAATTTATGGTTTCATGGCCTTACTGTTAAAAATCAATTCATTTCTTGCTAACCAGATTTTCCACCATAAAAATTTTGGAATGGCTTGCCAGATTTTCGTCCATTCATGACTGTTTGAAATAATTCCTGGGTACCTTGATATCCAGTTTGCAAATAAACTTACAAGTTCAATATTCGAAGGAGCTATAACCGACAACCCACTCAATATATGCGTCCAGTCCTTTTGAGTAAAAATACATCCAACAAATACATGATCTGAAGTCTCTGCAACTTGATTACATAGGAAACATCTAAACATACCAAAAAAACCCCTTCTTGACAGGTTTTCGCCTGTTAGAGCTTTCTGTTGCATTGGAATCCATGTAAAAAAATTGACTTTTGGAATACTTGGATAATTCCAGACTGCTTTCCAAAAAGAAATGGTTTGGATTAGAATCATATTTGTCTGAAGTGCTTGGAAGCCTTGTGCCGTTGTATACTTCCCTGTCCTTCCCCATCCCCACACGTCCTTGCGTGTTGAGTGAACCGGAGCACCAACAATAAGTTTTTTTGTGCGTTCAAGCGTTTTGACAGTTCTAAAAATTTCCACACTGCCCAGTTTCCATTCCTGTCCCAAGTTGAGATATCAGAAAGCCATAAAAATCCTTTCTTGACAAGCCAGAGCTTGATCCCGATAATGGATATATCAACATTTAATGGAGTGTTGCCTTTTATATTGTCATCCCACAACAACGTTTTCCTTCCATTTCCTGGTATGCGGTAGAGCTGCTGTTGAAAGAAATTGAACCCTTTTATGCATAAATTCCAAGTAATAGATCCTTTAGAAGTATTTGTTACCTGTAAATTTCTTAAAGTTCCTTCTTTAAGATATTTTTTCCATAAAATTTGACTAACCGGGTGTTTTCTATTAGAGAAGAGCAGCCACAGAAGTTTGCCTCCAATAGCAAGATTATCCAATCCTGGGTCTCTGATTTGTAATCCACCTTCTAGAACAGATATTTTAACAATATCCCATTTAACCAAATGCATTCTATTATGATTTCCTTTTCCGCCTCTCCAAAGGAAATCTCTGGTTAGCTTGGATGTCTGATCCATAATTGCTTTTGGAGCCAGAAGAAGAGAGGATTGATAAATTGGGAGAGCTGATAGTATTGACTTAATCATTATAAGCTTCCCTACCTTCGTGAGCCAATTTCCACCCCATGAGGAAATTTTTTCTTTTGTCTTTCTATTTCCAACCAAATAGAAGGATTGTTTTGGCCCAGGGTTAATGGAAGACCCAAATATTTAATCTTGTCCCAAGTGTCATATCCAGCAAAGTCTAAAGTGTGTGATATGTTTACAATTGTTGAGTGATCGATGTTCCAGCCATACACTGCGCTCTTTCTATTATTGATAAGAGCCCCTGAAATAAGACAAAATTTTTGCCATATTTCTTTAAAATCTCTTGCCATCCTTAGCAAATCCCCTCCCAAAAACAACGAATCATTCGCAAAGAGGGCGTGATTGATAGAATCTACCCCACTTACCGACTTGATGCCTGGAATAATCCCATCATCTTTTCTTGCAGATAACTTTCTGCTCAAAGTATCATCCATCCGAATATACAAGAACAACGAAAGAGGACAACTCTCTTGAAGACCCCTAGTTGCTTGAAAGAAGTTTGTTGATCTGCCATTTACTAATGGTGCTATCCATGGTTTATTCATACAAGCGTTTATTAAATTTATAAATGCAGAGCTGAATCCAAATGAACGAAGAACTTTGTAAATAAAGGATAGCTTTACCCTATCAAAAGCATTTGCCATATCAATTTTTATTGGCATGCCCTTCTCCTTTGTTTGAAAGTTGGAGTGCATGGCTTCTTGGACTTGAATCACATTATCGAGAATGTGTCTCCCTTTTAGAAACCCACCTTGAAGAGGTGAAATCAACTTCCCTAGCAGAGGTTTGAGCCGATTAGCTAAGAGTTTAGAAACGATTTTATAAGATGGATTACAAAGTGAAATAGGTTTGAATCGATGAAAAGAAGTTGGGTTGACTTCTTTAGGAATTAATGCAAGGAAGGTGGAGTTGGTACACCCACCAACTTTGGCTTTTGACTGAAATGCTTTGATCATCCTAAGTAGATATTTTCTAATTACTGTCCAACAAACTCTATAAAAATGAAAAGAGAATTCGTCTAGGATTGGGGCTTTATCCGGTTCCATAGACCATATAACATCAATGATCTCTTCCTCCGTAAAAGGCTTCAGTAGCTCTCCATTTTCCTCCTCACTAACCAAACAAGGAATGCTGGCCAAAAATTATGAAGTTAAATATGTTTCAGTTAAGCCATTCTCTTTAAACAGGGACTGGAAATGTGTTTCAGCCGCTTGTTTTATTTGAGAAATGCCTTTAAAAATTTCACCAGTCACTGAGTATATTTTTGAAATATGATTTAGGGAGAGTCTTGCTCTATACTGTTTGTGGAAAAATGAGGTATTCTGATTTCAACCATATGTTGCGAGACTTCAATCTCCAGTATTATTCCTCCTTAAAAGCTTGAAAGGAGTTAAACTGTGTTTTTTGCTCTTTTTCCAGCATAGCATAGGTGATTTCTATTTCTTCCATTCCTAATTGAATCTCCAATTTTTCCACAGCCTCTTTTCTATCACTGATTGGAGTTTTAAGAAACCGTTTGACCCATTCCTTTAACGCTAATTTAGTCACTTTTTAGTTTTCTCTCCCACACATAATTCAACAATCCTAGGACTGGGATACTCCATGCCTTGGTGATTGTATTCATAAAACCATCTCGGTCTATCCAAAGAGGACTGAACCGAAAAGGTATGGGACCGAGATCTTCTTCATCATCAATCCACAACAATATTGGCTTATGATACGAAGAAAGTTTGGGCAAGTTGCTGGAGGAAATATTATTTTTCTCCATCAAAACAGAGCTTTGAACCAAGAAGCGATTCAACCTTGCTGTGATATTTCTTGCTCCTATTCGATTGTTAGTCCAGGTGTATTTTCCTTTCTTAGGCTTAAAGTCTATCAGATCCCATAATAGAATGAAATTCTCCACCGATTTATGCATGGGGTCCCTCCCACAGACTCCTTTTTCTTTTCTTTTGGATCTAGTGTAATATTTAGATCACCAACCACAATAATATTTGAGAGAGCATTTGCATCAACAAAATTTGCTAGGGAATTCCAACATTCTTTTTTCTCTTGAAAATTTACAGGTGCATAAAGATTAAAAATAGCCAGAGAGATCTTACTTGGATTATGCCGGAGCTCAGTAAATATCCAATGTTGTGTTTCAAATGAGTTTACCATTGAAAACATTTCCTCTGTCCACAGAGTTGCTAGTCCACCAGATGAACCCCGTGCACTCACAACCTTCCCTGCATTCTTTTTCCAATTCCTTTTGTTTAAGGAAAGAAGAGCGTCCTCCTATATTTTTGTCTCTTGGAGCAGAAGAACATCGGGTGAAGCCATGTTTATAAGGTCTTTAATAACTCCAGCTTTCGAAGGATTTCCCAGCCCCTGCAGTTCCAAGAGACAATGTTCATTAGTTATTATTGACAGAAGGAAGAGGGCCTCCTTTTAAAGGTCTAGCCCTAGTATTCCTGCCAATTAACATCTCTATTGTAGCTTGACTTCCTTGCATCTTCAGACGTTTGACTTCTTCTTCTTGAACCTTCTTAATAGATTTACGCCCTTTTTTTGAAGACCTCTCAAGGGATTCTTCTTCAGATGAACTAGAGTTATCCATAGGTTTCTTTTTTGCCATTTCTGCATATGTGGGGGAGGGCCCACCGACAGGAGAACCAAGATCCTGCTCAGTTGATTCTTTATTTTCTTCTCTTATTAGATCTTGTGATTGTTGAACTTCACCCTCTTCAAGCACTGGGGGCACTTGTTCTTCTGGATTGCTTAACACTTCAAAATTGTTTTGTGATGTGATTTCCTTCATAGTTGTTCCAGTTTCTGCTTTTGTCCGGTGGGATTACTACTCGCCCCCATTTCTCCTCTTTTCCCCTTTGATTTATTAGCCTGCTTTGCTATACTTGTTTTTTGAACTTGTGTTCATTGTTCTCCCTTCTCTTTGACAGCTTCTTCCTAAGATTTCTTTTTACATGATCTAGCAAAATGGCTTTAGCCATGACAATGTCTGCACTTAAAAGGTAGTTGCTCATAATCAAGCTCCTGCACATGCGACCAATATGCTACTATCAATTTAATCGCTTCAGGAAGCCCTACCTCCAAATCAACTTCAACACATATTGTGGCACAAGAATATTGTTCTCTTCTTTCAGCCCTATCTATATACTTCCCCAATTTGTTACCTATAGCTTCTAAAGATTCCAGATTCCACAGTGAAGAGGGAGCTGCGACACCTAACCCAAACAGGAACAACTGAAGGAACATCTTGACTCGGATCAAGGTCCGGTGTCCACTTATTCAGATACAATCCTTGAGGACCCATGAAATATGGCCCGTTTCTAAAAAATAAATCTCTGTCTTCTGACTTTTCAAATAGAAATACGTAAAATCCTTTACCTACCATATTACTGTGTATGCTTTCAAGATGAGGGCTTCCAATTCCTTTGAACCCACCCATCGATTTCCTTGGGGGATGGCCAGACTGGCCAAAAAGACCCTGATCTGCAATATTCATGGCTGTTCGGCAAGGTTGTTTTGCAGGTAAATCCATTGAAGGAATGTTGTCTAGTTTCTTGATAAATTTCTGCTGATTTGGACTAAGCTTCCTCTTGTTCCTTGCTTCTACCCATCTCCTGAAAGCAGTGAATTGAGGGGGAGGGGAAGAGCCCCCTCCAACGGCCATAAATACTACACTCAGATCGCTGCTAAAAATCCCTGCAAAAATTTCCTAAAGAGAACGAGAAAGGGCTGAGCTTCACCTCATGGGTTAACATTCAGGATCTTGTTCGAGAAATCGCTTTTTCCAGGAGCCGAACCCTCCTGATTTTTCAGTAGCAAAGTGTCCAAGATTCCAAATCTCCAAAATCTTCTTTAGAAAACCTTTTTTTTACAGCGGGTGAAAGAGATATGATATTTTTGTTTCTTCTAAAGAAGTTGTGACTATGATAGTTCAATTTAAATATAGTATTGGAATCGTTTGCATTCTCTCTTGTCCAAGTTATCAGGTTCTCCTTAAAGCATACCTAAGGTATTTTTTTTTATAAATGTCCTCTCAATCTTATTCCAGAGGTTTCATACAAAAACTCTGAATTTTATTGTAACCTCTATCAAGCATGTGTGTAATTAATATTATTGTAAGTTGTTTTATATAATTTGGTATGAAAACCATTTTCTTCAATGGCAGCAAGTAACATAATCGATTATGCTAGAGTGCTATTTAGCATTTATGAAAGTTAACCTCCATCTCAATAGACTAGTTTATATTTTCATATGTTTTCGGTGATCGACGTTTGTTTGTTCATGCGCAGGTGAATGCTGTTGGTTTTCTGAGAGCATTGTTGGAGCGACCAACAACTTGCATGGAAAAAAGGTTAGATTCAATGTTTATATTTAGAAGTTTATATTTCCACGATAAGTAGATGAAGAATTTAGGAAAACTTACGTATAGAATTCAATCACTCCACAATAACACTTCAAGTTAACAAAAACTTAGGATAAGTAGATGAAGAACTTAGGAAAACTTACGCATGTAGAAACAATTATTTAATAATTTAATATTAAAAAATACTAGAACATTTCATTCATTTAATATTTTAAAAAAATGATTTGAATAAAAAATAAAATAAACTTTTTAACACTTTTATTAAACTAATTACATGAACTGAAAAATAACTAACTAATTACTAATTAGATTAGCTTTTTGAATTGGTTATTTTTTTAAAACTAGTAACTTGAATTATTATTTTAAATTATTTATTTATTTACTTATTAATTTAATGGATCTTGATAGCTTTAGGGGTAAAGATGTGAGAGTTAAGATGACAAAAGAAAATAATAAATAGTCAACCATTACAATTGTACATTGCCTATCAACAAGTGTATAATAATTGATAGTTATTAAAACAGTTATTAAAATGGTGACCATCACACCTTCAATAATATATGACACCATGAACTATTTCCTTGTTTCACTAAATACCTGGTAGACTGAGTGGAAGGAGTTTATCTTTTCATGAACGATTTTCTTGTCTCACTAAATACCTGGTAGACCTAGTGGAAGGAGTTTACTGAAAGAGATAGTTAACACATAAAGAAATACCTAGTGAAAAAGACCTAATACCCGATAGACTTATTTTGCAGCTTACTTATCTTATTACTAGCAAGAAATATATTGATGAAAGCCACCGACCCTCTTATACCGATAGGATATAGGGATTTTACTGTTGATATAAAAGCTGGCGGGCCCCAGGGTTACCCTTAAAAGGCTCACTGGGCTCGGCCGGATCTGGATATTTTATGACAGGCAAATCCACTTTCTTTTAGCAGTGTATAAGTATCTCCTCTTAAAATTCAGCAAATGAATTCAAATGGTTGTTTTGTAGGTACAATACTAGCAGCAAATAATGGCACTCAATTCAAATTATCAACACTTTCATAAGCATAAATGCATTGGGAATTTCAAACTTAAAAAATATAATACTTATAACAAGATTTAGCAGCAAAGCTGCTTATTCCCTGCGTTTAGGGTTGAAAGAGTTTTAGGGATTGGAATCAATTTTATTTTTATTTTATTTGTTGAAATTGGAATATGAAATTGGAGACACAATAGAGAAAATATTCATTATAGTAGCAATTTGGAGACACCATAGAGAAAATATTCATTATAGTAGCAATTTAAAGGGCATTAAACACTAATAAAGCTTTGAAATAGCCATTTACAATAATTTTCACATGTTAAAGTGTTTTGAATGCATTAAGAATTTTTTTACAAGTTTGTAGTGTTTTGCATGCGTTAAGAAATTTTTTACAAGTTTGCGGGATGTTGCTTATTAAAAGACCTTACCAAGGCAAAGAATAGTTAGAACAAGAGGATTGTGAAATTAATTTTATTTATTATATTTGTTTTCTTTCTTCTATGCAGGATTTAATTATTGCATAGTTACATATATGGAAAGTGCACAACATTATCAACATATAATTGAGAGCAATTACCATACATGGCTTGGGTGTCCGTTAAACTAATGCGCCCAAACTTGAAATAATTTGTGAATGCACCAATATTGAGATTGATTGTTTGGCTTCAAATAATTTGTGAATGCACAAATATTGGGATTGATTGTTTGAGTTCTAGAGATTCAAATCGCATACATATCATGCTGGAAACCATAGATTGAAGAAAGATGGCCATAATGGATGTTGAAAAAAAATTTACTTTATATTTTGTCAATAAAAATGGTTAACCTCCACGGTTTTAGGTTACTCACTAGTTATGTTTCATCATTAGTTGGATCTGCCAGTATGCCGCTATAGGGAAAATAACAAAGATGCATCCAATAAACCTTGTCATCATCCTCTTAAGTTGCAGAAAGTGAGTATTGGAAATGAGGAGCCCATGAGTAAGGAGGTTCATGAACCTGAAGTAAAACCTAGAATAAGCGAGAGAGATAGGAGACCTCCCAATTGATTATAAGTATATTTTAGTTATGTTTCGTCATTAGTTGGATTTGCCCGTATGCTGCTGTAGGGAAAATAGCAAAGATGCAGCCAATAAACCTTATCATCATCCTCTTAAGTTGCAGAAAGTGAATATTGGGAATGAGGAGCCCATGAGTAAGGAGGTTCATAAACCTAAAGTAAAACCTAGAATAAGTGAGAGAGATAGGAGACCTCCCAATTGATTATAAGTATATTTTTGTAGCATATTAGCAGTCAAGGATGGGCCACTCATGTATTATGAAGCCATGCAGAGTCCAGAACAAGAGCATCGGGAGTGAGCTATGAAAGAGGATATTTCTTTTATTAATAAGTTTATGGGAGTTTAATAAGCCTTCAACAAGAAATAAAGTTACAAAAGAGGATATTTCTTTTATTAATAAGTGTATGGGAGTTTAATAAGCCTTCAACAAGAAATAAAGTTATTTTAGCAGATGGATCTTCAGGAATAAGTTGCTGCTTTATGGAGATGTGGATAGATCAAAGGCTATATGAGTGGCCATGGGGTTCTCTTAATTCCTAGGTATATACTTTCATAATAAATATATCATCATCCTCTTAAGTTGCAGAAAGTGAATATTGGGAACGAGGAAAGATCTTTCTGAATGAGAATGAAAAGAAAATGTTCCTAGGTATATACTTTGATAATAAATATATCATCATCCTCTTAAGTTGCAGAAAGTGAATATTGGGAATGATGAAAGTGTTGAGTAATCCTTCGGGATTACATTGTAAATAATATTTCAGTTATTAGTTAGTAATCTCGTTATTTAACTGTAGATAACGGTTTTGATATACTTTATATGTAACACTCATCTATGTAATAAGATATTGATTTGCTGAGGTTCTTCATGGTCTGTGTCAGTGCTATCAGAGCAAAGGCAGCAAATACTTGGTGAGAAAGAAGGAGCCCGTGAAGGAGGAGCCAGCAAATGAGCTATCACCAAGAAAGGAAGAAATGAGAGCTGCTTAGTAAAGATTGTGGAAGAAAGACAAATACTGCACATTAAGAGGAGACTGCACGTAAATTGTTTTCAAGAATTATTTTATTTTCAAAAAAAAAGAAAGAGAGCCGCCATTTATATTTTCGTGCAATGGTTTCTTTAAATTAATTATCAAATCTTTGGGGAGTTCTTTTCAGAAAATAAAAGTTTTTAAACAGCCATTTATATTTGAGTGCAAGGTTTTTTAAATTGAAATATTAAACCTTTCGGGAAATATTTTTAGAAGATAAAAAGATTTTAAAGAACATTGGCTAAAAGGAAAAGAATATATCAAACTGTATTTTGTACACAAAAATTTCAATGAATTCTTTAATTTCAATTGTTGGAGTTATTTTATCTGGAAAAGAAAATTATCAGGAATGGTTTCGTAAAGTTAAAAATACCCTTATTTTTAATGATACGTGGGATGGAATTTGTTAAAATGAGAATTTAGAAGATAAGAAAGATGGAGAACCAATAGATGAAGTGGATAAAAGTGCACCAGTACCACCTACTAATGCCAAAGATTTAGCATTATGGAAAAGCAAGGAGAAGAAGGCTCATGCCTTAATTATTGCCTTTGTAAGTGAAGAAGTAAGTAGACATTTAGTTTCTAGCAAAAGCGCTTGGGAAGCATTAAAGAAACTAAAAGATTTGTATGATTCACATTTTGAGCTTGAAATCATACAATTGTTAATGAAATTATTTAACTTAGAGTTAAAAGATAATGATCCAATGAAACTTGCTTATGAAATTAGAGCCATTTTCCATGATATTGATGCAACTGGTGTAAAAGTTGACATTCAACTTACTGCATTTATTAAATCTCTATATCCTACCTATGCTCATTATTTAGAATCACTTCAAGCTAGTGGCCAAATGAAAGCTATGACCTTTGAAACACTTGTTGAGAAAATTGCAGAAAGAGAAAAAACATTTGGGAAGAAGGAGTCTAAACCCAATGAAGAAACTTTGTGTCTTGCACAGAAAGGACACAAATCAAAAGAAGAATTTGCAAAGGATGAAAATAGAAGCAGAGGTCGGGAAAAACTGGTCATACTGCTAGTTATTGTAGAACTTCTTGGGATAAAATTGTTAACAAGAAAGAGCAAGTACAAGATAAAGGAAATGATAAAGGTAACCCTCCTGAATCTGCACATTATGTTGTTGCACATTTTATTCTAGGAATTGAAGAAGCTTTCAGTACTTCGTTTTCATGGAATGATATTTGGTTATTGGATACTGGAGACACATGTCATATGACATTTAGAAAATACTTCTTTGAAACGTTTAGTGATCACATTGATGGGGTAGTACATTTGGCAGATAAGTCTCAATTAAAACCTTCAGGAATTAGTTCTATTAGATTGAAATTATCAGGACTTGCTAATTATATACTTTCTGATGTTCTGTATGTTCCACAATTGAAGAGAAATCTAATATCTCTTGTGCAAATTAGACAACAAAATCACTCGATACATATGTTTGATGGTATCATTGAAATTAGAAGAGCTTATGATAATGTGATTGTAATGAATGGAGTGGAAGATAACAAACTTTTAAAGTTGAATGGTACATCATCCAATTCATAGAATTTTGCAAATTTGGTTCAGCATAATAGTAATTTATCTTCCAGCTTATTGTGGCATACTAGATTTGGTCATATTAATTATGACAGTCTAAGGATAATGAAATAGAAAGGAGTTTAAGGGCTTCCTACTATTCCAAGACAACTTTCATCATGTGATGCTTGTATCTTAGGCAAGCACAGTAAACAACCTTTTACTGATTCTATGTTTCGAGCTTCAAGAAAGCTTGGTCTTGTTCACTCAGATTTATGTGGGCCCATGCCTGTTCCATCAACAAATGGTAACAAATATATCATGACTTTCATTGATGATTTTACAAGGATGTGTTGGGTTTATTTATTAAGAGCAAAATCTCAAGCTTTTGATACATTCATAAATTTTCACTTATGGATTAAAAATGAAGCTCAACTCAATATTGGAACCCTTTGAACTGATAACGGTGGTGAATATACATCTCAATATTTTGAAAAATATTTGCAGGAGAATGGTATTAAACATCAAACAACTGTTTCTTATAATCCATAACAAAATGGTGTGGCAGAACGTATGAATATGACACTTTTGAATATGGTAAGATCAATGATGTTTTTAAAAAATGTCAAGTTAATGTTTTGGGGAGAGGCAGTTCTTTGTGCTGTCTACAATAAGAATAGATGTCCTTCTATTGCACTACAAAACAAAACACCTTATGAAATGTGGCATGATCATCTTCCAGCTGTCAAGCATTTTAGAATTTTCGGTTCCACATGTAATGCTTTGATTCCCGAGCAACAAAGACATAAATTGGGAGCAAGAAGTCGGAAGTGTATTTTTTTGGGATATTCTAATACTTTTAAAGCTTATAGGTTGTATGATGAAGATAACATGAAGTTTATTGTTTCTAGAGATGTTATGTTTCTTGAGTTTGAGAAAGATGCACTCACTATTGATAAACAACTTGCTCAGCTTGATAGATTTCATTCTAAAAAAATCTATCATGAAATGGATAATGAACTTTCAAATATTGAAGGGGGGATTCCTGTTCTAAGAAGTTTTGGAATTTCCTTCTAATGCACAAGTTGATGAAACAGAAGATGAGACAGTTGATGATATTGTTAATGGAATGAATAAACTAAGTATCATGGAAATGGAGAACCTGCTCTTAAAGAAGAAACAGAGCAAACACCACAACAAGAAGAAGTTTGTAGATCGATACGGACTAAGACATTTTCGAAAAGGTATGCTGATTTTGTAACATTAGATTGTGAATTAAACTTTCATGCGTTTGATGAACCTGCATCTTTTCAAGAAGCAGTAAATAGTGATGTATGGAAAAGTGTAATGCAAAGAGAGTATGATGCTCTCATAAAAAATGGAACTTGGAGGTTGGTGAATCCTCCAATTGGAACCAAACCAATTGGATGCAAGTGGATACATAAAAATAAATGTAAAGCAGATGGGTCACTTGACAAACACAAAGCGAGACTTGTAGCAAAAGGGTATGCACAGAAAGAAGGTGTTGATTACATAGAAACATTTGCTCCTACAGCTAAATGGGGCACCATTCGAACTTTGTTTGCATTAGCAACACAAAAATGATGGAAGATACATCACATGGATGTTAAAACCGCATTTTTGAATGGAGACTTAAAAGAAGATGTGTATATGGATTAGCCTGAAGGCTTTGCTATGAAAGGTCAAGAACAGAAGGTATGCAAATTAGTCAAATCTTTATATGGTTTAAAGCAAGCACCCCGAGCTTGGTATGAAAAGTTAATTGAGCATCTTCTCAAATTGAATTATAGGCACTTCAATCTAGATGATGCAAATTTATTTGTCAAGAAAGTTGGAAGATCGGTTGTATATCTAGTTGTCTATATGGATGATTTGCTTATCACAAGAAATAATGACGATTATATAGTATCTATAAAAAGAGAGTTGAAAAAAGTTTTTGATATGACAGATTTGAAATTATTACATTATTATTTCGGAATTGAAGTAGATCAAAAACCAAAGCACATTTTCATTTCTCAGAAAAAAATATGTTGGAGAGTTATTAAACAAATTTGGTATGCAGGATTGTAATCCTGTTTCAACACCAATGGAGCAGAATCTAAAGCTTACTTCAAATGAAGGTAGCACATTTGAAGATCCAACAAAGTACATGCAGCTTGTTGGAAGTTTAATTTATCTTACTACTACTCGTCTTGACATAACTTTTGTTGTAGGAATACTTTCCAGGTTTATGCATCATCCCTGTAAAGGTCATTGGAATGGAGCAAAGTGAGTGCTCAAATATTTAAAAGGCCCTCAATCTTATGGCATCAAATATTCTAAAGTTTCAGACTTTCGTCTCATTGGTTATTCAGATTCAGATTTTGATGGAGATAAAGAGCATGGGGTCTCTACTTCAGGTTATTTGATGAACCTTGGATCAGCGACTATCACATGGAGATCACAAAAGCAATCTGTTCCATCTGATTCTACAACTAAAGCCGAAGATGTTGCAGCAGCTCAAGCCACAAAAGAAATCATTGGGCTTCATAAAATACTTGAAGACTTGTACAAGAAACAAGTGACTTCAACGCCTCTCTTTGTTGACAACAGTTCTACTATTCAATTGGCCAAGAATCCAAAATTCCATGATCGAACCAAACATATCAACACCAAATATCACTTGATTCGACATCATGTTGAGGCCAAAACCATTCATCCGACACATTGTCCTACTTCTGAGCAAATTGCAGATATCTTTACTAAAGCATTGGACCGTGAAAAGTTTAAAAAATTTAGAATGCAGCTTGGCATATCAGATGTCCCTTCGGATTAAGGGGGGAATGTTGAGTAATCCTTTGGGATTACATTGTAAATAATATTTCAATTATTAGTTAGTAATCTCGTTATGTAACTGTAGATAACGGTTTTGATATTCTTTATATATAACACTCATCTGCGTAATACGATATTGATTTGATGAGGTTCTTCACGGCGTGTGTCAAAAAGACCTTTGTGAATGAGAATGAAAGCAAAATGTTTTTGTGTTTCTCACTTGATTAATGAAAACTGAAAACAAACAATACTAATCACGAAACATAGGTTATGACTAAAAACAAACAATGCTAATCACAAAACATTGGTTGTGACTAAAATTTATGATTGAAAAGCTTAAATTGGTTGTGACTAAAATTTATGATTGGAAAGCTAAAATTGTGATTTTATGTATATATATTTTATTATTAATAATAAAATTCTTTATCATTTTTAAAGATTGATAATGGTTCTACACATTGAGTGCATTGATGAGCCTTCTGTTTGTTGTCAATAATTTAGGTACACACAACATTGCCTTCTTTTTGTTGTCAATAATTTAGGTACACACAACATTAATTATATAATCCAAATTTAAAATACAACACAACATATTAACTACAAAATTAAAATATATATTACTTTTTCCATTTAAAGTTTATAAAGTTTTTATTAGATATAAGATTAATTCAAAAAAATTAAAATTTGTATACCACTTTATCCAACAGCTCAGATTGCTGCTATGCTCTTAAAATCGGCAGATATTATTATTTATTACCCAAATAGCACTTCATAAAGTGCTAGAAATCATTCCAGGGTGTGCGATTATGATGACATAGTTTTAGAAGTCCTCTCGGCTCTGCAAGATCCCAAGTTCCAGGCAAACTTTGCTTTGAAGCTTAACCACTTAGTTTCCCAAGAAAATATCACGAAGATTTATAACAAGTACAAGCTCAAGGATATGACAGAACTCAGAGCTGCAGTTTGAGGACCTTTGAATCCAAACGCGAAGGACTTTCTCCATACCACCGTCATATAGCAACCTTCTCGAGTTTTTAATGGACCGTCGCACTGGGATCCACAATTGCCCGCGGTTTGCATTGGGTATACACCTTTTATGGTCCAGCTCTGCATCAAAATCTAGATCTACATTTAACCCAGTAAATTCAGTGTGTATAGAATTGCTCTATATTGTGCCCTCGGCCAGGCTTCCGTTGGAAAGCCTAGGGTCGAATCCCACTACTTCTTTTTCTTTTTGGGCTATATCGCCCAGGAATTGTCATAAATGGCTCCAGGGATTGAACCCATCATGTTGGATCAAGAGTGTCGCTAAGCATATAAATAGGAAGAAGCTATAATGACGATGAAGCAATGAGGGGATCTGGTTTCAGATCAACTGGCCCCATGTCTGATCTGAACCGGTTTATAATTTGGATTACGGGGATTCGCATAGAGCGAAGGAATAACTCAATCCATCTCGTAAAAGCCTGACGACTTACCTTCGAATTCATACATTACAAGCATCAGAAAGAGAGGCATTGAGACAGTGAAAGAAAAATGCCGACAGGTAAACATGATCTCTATATGAATTACAAGAAAATTAATGCCATTGAGAGACTAACTTCCAAGATCACAAGATCGATTACCATAGACTAACAACCAAGATCACAAGATCGATGACCATATGAATGGGTAAATTATGGACTAGAATATCATTAAATGTGTAAGTGTAAATTATGTATTGAATGCAGAACATTTATTGTGCAACTTGATGAGAGGAACAAGTTGACATTTTAATAATTTCGATCCTTTGTATTAACCCTAATACAAAGGAAATATTTTAATGCTGGCAAGTATGGAAATATTGTTATCTTCTACTCAGGAAAGCACTGCAAACAGAGTTCTAATCTCAAAGCAAGAAATGAAAGTAAATTGGTACCCATTATATTTACTATTAACTCGCAGTTTGTTAGGTCCAAGACCAAGTTGTATGACTGCCCCAAATATTCAGCATTGCAATGGGAATACAAATTAAACATATAATAGACAACTGAATCAAATAACAAACCTAGAAATTTCCATTCCAATCATCATTTACAATATTATTAACAGCATTGACATGTAAAACCAGCGCAAAACGGAGCACCTAAAGCAGTCGCGAAAAGCCCAACCGTCACTAGTGAGTCTTAAAGTAGTTGCGGAAGGCCCAACAGTCACTAGTGAGTCTGCAGCAGCGCTTGGTGTTGACGTCCAGGTCTTCTATTTTTAGGGCTAATGGAAAAACCCTATCTCTATCCCGAACCCTTTCTGCATTACACAAGCCTCACAAAATCAGTCTCCAAACCCCAAAGAAAGGCCTCAGAAACCTCTCCAAGCCTCGAAGCCACCACCAATAATTAATTCCATTTAACAAGCAACGTGATGAAAATATCCATGTATCTTTAACTGAATAGAGATATTTAATGGTAGGAAAGCAAATTGCATAGGCTTCTGGTTACCTACACCTCGCGCTGAAGGCCATCCGAATTCGAAGCCGAACAAGGAAGGAACCATTTAGTCTGTAGCAAATGCTACAAATGGACCTAGTAGCCGAACCATTTAGTCTGTAGCGAATGGACCTGGAAATGTTGGACCTAGTAGCCGAACCATTTAGTCTGTAGCGAATGGACCTGGAAATGTAAAAGACAAAGGCATGGTCTCGGATTTCAGGAAGATTAGTGAAGCCTTACAAATACAAAATTACCTCCATCCAATTTCAAGCCACTGCCTTAATAACCATGCAACTTGCCACGCTCCTGCATGCATCGACTGTAACAATGCATACTACAGAGCACCAACTTGCCACGCTAATGCATGTATTGATTGTAACAATGCTGTTGTTGTCAGAGCACGAAATGAAAAGGTAATTGATAAAAAGCAGTTTTCCACAATAAGAGGTTGTGGTGTAAAAACCTTACGTAAGGTAAAAAAAACTATAACATAAAAATATGAAATGCTTAATGCACATTTTACTAAACTCTATGGATTACATAATTCCTTGCTTGCAGGGAATAATAAATGATAGTTATGTTAAACAAATATATACACAAGTGTTTATG
>LPNX010780592.1:0-19961 GCA_001517045.1 Pseudotsuga menziesii | reverse complement strand
CAAATTAATAGAAAAGGTTGTAAGCCAATTTATAGAGTCCCTCCTAGTCTCAAAGGCAGGGATTAAATATATAAAAATATATTTATATATGGATATTTGGGTGAAACCAATAGCTAAAATAAACTTCATTTGCCAAACCAATTTTGATTTTGAATTTTGTTGAAGAATAGATTATCAACAACGTTTGAAATTGAGCAAAATACTGTAATTAGAATAAAACCCCTTAACCACTTAGAATCTACATGAGAGATATCATTTCAATGAAAAGATCTAATCAAGATTAGATAAATCTAAGTTAACTTATGGAATTAAGGGACTGGAATTAAGGGAAAGGGTAGAAACAATTCTTAGATCATTGGTAATAGGTTGAAGAAGTTTTAAGAGGAAACATATTAAGAGGAGGCGCAAAGGAAATATCCATATCTAGAGCTTCAATATCTAAGGTCAATTGTAGCTATTGCATTAAAATGTTCTTCTTGACACTCAATATGTAGGTTAATGAGTTTAAAGCAGTCAAGCTCGGGGGTCCTGGTGGAAGGATAGTACCCGTCAGGTTATGGTAGGGAGGAAACCGGTGGATCCGACATGAATAGCAATCCAACGACAACAACTACAGTGGAGTGACGACAAAACAATCTTCAGCTAGCGATATCAACATGTAATTTAATATTATTAAAATTATTTTTATTTAATAAATTAGAATTATTAAAACTAGTTGTACCATCGAGGCAAATCTTAAGGTTTTTATACATGTGCAATGATAGAAATTTAGATTAGTGTTTTCTGGGATATTAGAAGATCAAGTTAAAGGAAATGTCAATATATGTTTAACTTTACTTAGATTTGATCCGTTTACTGGAAAATATGCATGACCTTGGTTGTATTTGTCGGACCCCTCAAGGGTCGTTTACACATGGTATTAGAGCGAGGTTCTAATGCTTGGACCCAAGGGCTCATCATTTGCTTTCCCTAGTTATAGGTTAAAAGGAGAACTAACAACAATATATTTTCTTTACTATAGATCTGTCCTTTGGATGAATCATGGGGCGGTGTGTTTATTGAATTAAAAAAAAGTTGTGGCTAATTATTGTTGAGAAATTGTTTTTAGATATTAAAGAAAATGACGATATATTGTTTTTAATTCCAAAATTGCAAAATTGTTGGATTTGAATGGTCGAGATCTGGTGTATTTTTAAACCATTATAGATCCATTGTCCCGATTCAAGAAATTTCTACGGGTACAGAGTTTAGATGCACGCATGCTATTTTTTTTAAAAGAGTGAATGGATCGTGATTGTGTTAACGAGATCAATATATATAGGAATAAGCTTAACATGATTTTGGGTTTTCTTTTATTTTTATGTCCTCGACAAGGGGATATATATATTTCAATCAGGTATATTAATTTGGGGCAATTTTAAAAATATGAGAGTTTAGACTATGGTTTTGCAATATTTAATGCAATTTTTATTTAAGTTTTTTTTAATTGTCCACTTTTTAAGCTATCATTGGTTTGTTTGATGAAGGTGATGTTAGCTTCGGTTCCTGTGCCCCAGGACCCAACGGCGACATGATGTCAACAATGCTATAAATGTATTAGACTTTGGTTTTTCTGGCAGCTTAGCGGCAAAGTTATGAGGTTGGTTTCTCGAGAGGTTTGGATATATAATATGTCTGTTAGTTGTCTTCATCTTGTTATTTCGATACACGTTTAAATTTTAGATTTCCACGTATCGTCTGGATCGCCACCTTCTCTTCTTCGTCTCCAATCTATGTAATTGTCCATATTTACTCTATTCCCTACCTTGAATCTCCAGGACTCTGGTTTTCACAAGAAATACATATTTTTTATCAACTTCTACCAAACTTAGAAATGAACTAGGAGCAGGATGGTTCTTAGCTGGATCTTGTCGCCCAACTTGCCCAACTATGGCACAGATGAAGAGGAAACAGTTCATTCAATGTTTGCATCTCGCTATGTTCGGTCTGGTCCACCCAGGTTCAATGGTCTTCCTATTTTTTCTTGTATAATTCTCAGTTACCATGTTGAAGGTTTTATGTATCATGAGGTGCTATGCAACCTTCGTAGATGTAGGTGCTTTACAACGTTTCATAATGTCCATGTATAGATTTGTTGAAATATGTGGTAATAGATGGAGTTTCATCTATTCTTCCATGTATAGATGTATTGAAATTTGAAATGTATTTATGATATGTTTGGGGTATTGAATGCAAGTGCAAGATATCAGAGAATTTGTAATGGTTTCCAAATGCTTGCTTGCAGGTTCAAAATGCTACAGAAATCCATGCCCAACAATGCAGCTTATCAACTCATTAGTGACAAGTTTATGTTCGATAGAAACCCAAGATTAAACCTCGCTTCATTTGTCACAACATGGATGGAGCTTGAATGCGATAAAGCTTATAGTGCAGTCCTTGAATAAAAACTACATAGACAAGGATGAGTACCTTGCCACAACTGAGTTATAGGTTTGGACTATGGAGTTCTTGATTCTAATTTGCAAGATATACATACCAGTGCGTAGAGCGAAACATGGGCGACTGGAAATGGATAGGTGATGTGATTTTTTTTTCTTTTTTTTCTTTTGTGGGTACAAATGATTGTTTCTTTGTAGCTTACTAGGGCGTCCATCTGCTAATGCATTTTGTGTTTTGTTTGCCATGGTGGTCATGGGCGAGGGTTTCTTTCTCAGTGTGGTGCTGGTTTTCTTTGGTTTCGGGCAGTTGGTATTGCTCCTGTTATCTTTACCTGGTAAGTTTTTCTAGGTTATTGGATGGTTAGGAGATCGATTTTGGCTTAATGCTTTTTGCAAATGAATTTGTGTGGTTTCTATGACAGGTTGCGTAGTTTCAAAGTTTCTATGGCGCATTCTTGGTTTGATGAATGGGAAGGACGAACAGGGTGATGGCGATTTGGAAAGGCATGACGGGACGACACGAATGGAATGGGATGAACGACTGGGCACCTAGAAATATTGTGTATTAGAACAAAAGCTCATTAAATGGTTTAGCATACCAGAATATTAACTGCCCTAGGAAATGGTGAACCATACGGGTAAGATGATAGGTATCAGAATTGAAGGATGACACAACCCTCGTACAGTAACACCACTGTGCAGACGTAGTTGGTGGTGACTAGAGTCAATATACTGTAGGCTGTTGCGCAAGATTTGATTAGAGATGCCACGGTTAATGATCGAGTCTCCTTGTGTATCGTGGGGATGTGGGGGCGAGGATACGAGTGCGGTTAGTAACTCTTTGCTTTGTATTTTTGATGAAAAGAAATGGGTTTTTGTTCTTTTCTTTGCATTGTCAATGAAATGAACCACACCTATATTTGACGTGAACTAGGTCTCGGTCACTTTCTTTGCATTTTCAATTAAATGAATTGGGTCTCTATCGATTTGCATTTTCGATAAAATGAACTCGGTTTATGTCCTTTTCTCTATATCTTAAGCCAAATGAACTGTGTCTATTTCTGTTGCTTTGCATTTTCAGTGAAATGAACTGGGTTTTTGTCATTTGCTTTGCATTTTAGAGGAAATGAACTGGGTCTTAGTCTCGTGCTTTGCATTTTCAATAACATGAACGAGGTATCTGTCTTGTGCCCTCATTTTCGATGAATAACTTGTTTTTCCAATTGAATTATATTATTATATTGAAATTTTCTTGATTTCAGCCAAGAGTTAGCTCATGTCTTTATGTAATTATAGAATTTTATTCTGCAAACCAGCCAATGATAAATGAACTTGTTTGAGTTGAGCTCCCATAATAAAATCTCTTTTGCAAGACACTATATAATTTGGATCTTCAAGTTTGTCTTCGATAATTCCCCTATTTTGGTTTAGACCCTTGGGGAAGCACGGGATGGAAAAACTAAGAAAAAAAATACAAATTACAGGGAAAAAATTAAAAAAATATTAGAAAAATAAAATATAAGAGTGATCAATATTTATGGTTTTCATATTTCAAACCCCGTGAAAATTCTTACATAGCTGAGTAGAAAACCAAAACCTATCTTCATCATATAATACAACCTAATAAATAGAGTGGATTAATGTATGGCCCATATGTAAAAAATGATAGCCTAAGTTATAATAGCACTATGAAACATAGCTCAGAAAGAAATGATGAGACAAAATAGATGTGAGCTTTTTCAGAAGAGCAAAAAACTTTTGAAATCTTGGAGGGATAATATATTCGCTTCCAGAATCTTCAAGTCCAAAAATATGTTTTTGGTACTTAAAAAATCTCCATTTATTTGTTGTGATGACTACTTAAAAAACTTTGTTTTGTTAATTCAAATTTCATAGCTCCATTTGATTGCTGTCATGACTACTCGTTTCAGTGACAGGTAAGAAATTTTGCAGCAGTGGGGGAGCTCGATGGAAGATCGTGGAAGGGATAGTTCATGCCGTTGGTGTACCTCCACCACGATTGCATAATCCTTCCTTAATATTTCAATATTGGAAGTGCTGCCAAACTCTTTAACAACCAGATCTCAAATAATTGGCCGTGGTAAATTAGTCTCACAAAATTCCATTTTGTTTATTGCAATAAGATTAATTTTTCGTGACATCGGGACTAAGTTCTAATTATTGGAACTCGACGTGGAATCCTTCGTTCACTATTTAAAAATAATTTTGTGAATATTGTATGCGGAGGCCTTGATCGACAGCCTGACAACGGTAACTCAATGTGGTAGTACAACCGGTGGAGGGCCAAATCAGGAAGGATTCTAGTATATCTCCTCCAAATCATCACAAGTCTAAATATATTAGATTGTTTAAGCCCCATTTTTTCTTCATGTTCATGATATTAAACTGAGATCAATTCTGGTAAAGTTTTCATATTTTTCGGTTTTACTAATTGTTTCCTTAATTTGTTAAAATTATAGTAAGTTTTCATATTTTTTGGTTTTATTAAATGTTTCCTTAATTTGTTAAAATTATAGTAAGTTTTTTAGCTAGTGAAAAATCCTTTCCAAAATTTGAACAAATTTCGCTCCAAGA
This sequence comes from Pseudotsuga menziesii, assembly GCA_001517045.1. NCBI lineage: Eukaryota > Viridiplantae > Streptophyta > Pinopsida > Pinales > Pinaceae > Pseudotsuga > Pseudotsuga menziesii. Next base: position 14,928 of record LPNX010780592.1, on the reverse strand, counting down.
AGATTCTTCTGGCCTCTCGGCTCTCATCTCGTTTTGGAGGACTTGTTTTTACTACTACAGCTGGAATATGGATTCAGTGGAGATTTACCTATCTCAGATTGGAGCTGGATGAGCCATAGTCATTTTTTCGGTGTTCTGGGTTGCAAAGAGCCTATCTCTTGGTTTTCGTTCCAAGAATTTTCTCCCTGGTGAATCGATTGCAAGAGAAATTTTTTTCAGCGCTAGCCTGATTTTCCATCTGGGTTTGTCTGCGTTGAGTGCCTTGAGTTCTTGTTCCTCTGTTGGCTCTTGGTGGATTTAGAGATTGTCTAAGATCATCTCTGTTTTGAGGTCATGGAGGATGGAAGGGGCTCCTCCCCTGTCCCTGGCCTCAATGCCTTCAGGAGACTGGCACCTTCAGGAAGCAAGCAGAAACTCAGCCAAAACCAGCAGTATTTTGTAAAGAATCTTGACAATATTCCCTCGGTAGTTCTTCCAGTGTATCAAACTTACCGATCAACTCTAAATATTGTTGACCGGAGCCTTATTGGCCAGTTCACTAGGCTATGGCCCTCCCCTAAGACAATCGTAGGGTGGGTTCAAAGGAATTGGAAACCTCTCATCTCAGAAGGAATTTGCAGCAATTTGATAGGTAAGGGATATTATCTTTTTCTCTTTGAAAATTCAGCTGATAGAGATTTAATCTTTAGAAACGGGCCATATTTCATGGGTCCTCAAGGGCTCTACTTGAACAAATGGACTCTGGACTTTGATCTGAATCAAGATGTCCCCTTGCGGTTCCTGTTTGGGTTAGGTTGTCGCATATTCCTCTCCATCGTTGGAATTCAGGATCTCTAGAAGCTATAGGAAACAATCTGGGGAAATATATTGATAGGGCTGACTGAAGAGATCAATATACATATGCCAGAATTTGTGTTGAAGTGGACTTGGAGGTAGGGCTCCCTAAAGCTATTAATTTGATAGTAGTAGATTGTTCTTATGTACAAGAGCTAGACTATGAGCAACTGCCCTTTAAGTGCATATTTTGTCATGGTTATGGGCATTTTTCCAGATCTTGCAAGAAAAAAGTTGAGGAAGAAGCAGTTAAAGAAAAGGGAGATCAATGGACTCAAGTTCAAAAAACTAGCTCAGCAAAGCAAGGAAACAAAGTCAAGGGACAAAGAGGAGAATTGGGGACAAGTAGCAACTCCTCCGAGCAGAAACATAAAGAAAATGGAGCAGCTATGAAGGAACCATCATCTCAAAACAATTTTGAAGTATTGAGCATCCCAGAAGAACAAGTGCTTTCAGTGCTTGAAGGGGGATAATTCCCTCAAACTCAAGTTCAAACAAGTGAAGAAGTCATAGGCCCTACTGAACCAGATTTGAACACTCCATGGAAGGACATTCTCCTACATATGCAGAAATGGAAAAAAATAAGAAACCTACAGACAATTTTGGCTCATTCGATGAAGGTCACCTCAAGAGGTCATCCAAAAAAGGGCGAAAATCTCATAAGACGGTTCGGGAGGAAGAAGTCGAACGTCTTAATATGTAGGGAAGTCATGCAACTATAGAGATGTCAATCAACAGGAACACCCGGGCCAGACGTATAAAAGGAGGCCCTTCCCCTTCCGTCAAATAATGATCTTTGTCTCTTGGAATTGCAGAGGGCTTGGCAATTCTTCAAAAGTTGAAGCTGTTAATGACCTTATAAGAATGGCTTCTCCAGACGTTCTTATGCTCCAAGAGACAAAAATCGACGAGGATAGTCTTCTTTCCATTAGCTGTAAGAGATGGAAAACGAATGTTGGGAAGGCGGTGAGTGCCAGAGGCAATGCTGGTGGAATTGATACCTTATGGACAAAAAATGTTTTTGCTCTGGAAAAATCCCACACTTTGCAGCACTGGATCTTTTCGGAACTTCGTCATACTCCAAGTCAGAAATCAATTTTCCTTTTTAATCTTTATGTGCCTGTCAATTCCCAGGAAAAAAGAGACTGCGGGAGCTCGTTGGCAGCCTTTCTCGATGCTAATTCCTTTTCAAATATAATAGTGGGTGGTGACTTAAATATAATATTGAACACAAAAGAAAAATCAGTTGGTGTTTATGGGAGAAATCCTATGCTGAAATTGGTGGATAATTTCATATTATCGTGGGAGCTGGTCGACTTCAAGCCAAAAAGAGGAAGGTTCACGTTGTCAAACAACAGATTGGGAGCAACTAATATCTCTGCCAGATTAGATCATTTTCTGGTGCAGAGTTCTATGTTGTTAGATAAAAAATTCATCTCCTCTAGTATCTTGCCTAAGATCACCTCAGACCATAAGCCGATTTTACTGTAGATCGAAGATGAAGAGGACCTTGGCCCCATTCCATTTCGTTTCAGTCCATTGTGGAAATACAGAGATGGATTTATGAGCACTCTAACTATGGCTTGGGACCTTCCAGTTGTTGGATCTTCGAATTTTGTTTGGGAGAGGAAGCTCATAAAAACCAAAGCTACATTAAAGGACTGGGTCAAACTCACTCAAAAAAATCCAATCAGTGAAAGGAAAGAATCCCTTCAAAATTTGGAGAAAATCCAATTGGAAATGGAAGTAACAGAAATTACTCCTGCTTTGCTAGAAAAAGAGCAAAAATCTCAGTTCAATTCTTTCCAAGCTTTCAGGCGAGAAGAAGAATACTGGAGACTACAGTATCGAAGTACTTGGTTGAAAGCTGGAGATCGGAATACCTCCTTCTTCCACAAGCACTGCCGAGTTAGACTTTGTCAAAATCATATTTCGGAAATCTCCTCCCAGTCTGGTGAAGCGGTAAAAGGAATTTCTCAAATCAAACAATTGGTTGAAGTTCATTTTCAGAACCTATACAGGGAAGATGGCTCCTCTTATTCAGATAATTACACCTCTGATTTTTTGTCCAACATTCCTAGTTTGGTGAGTGAGGAAGAAAATGATGAGCTAATGAAGCCTTTTTCGAAGCAAGAAATTATTGATGTTATCTAATCCATGGAGCCGGATAAATCTCCAAACCCTGATGGTTTCTCCTTTCACTTTTATCGAATTTGCTGGTCAGTAATTAGGAAAGATTTACTCCGAATGATAAAATCATTCTAGGTTAAAGCCAAAGTGGGTGGATGCACAAATTCCACCTTTCTTGCATTAATTCCTAAAGAAGCTAATCCATCTTCCTTTGATAGATTCAGACCTATTTCTCTTTGCAATGCTTCTTATCAAATCTTTTCTAAACTATTAGCAAACAGACTTAAACCTTTGCTTGGGAAACTGATTTCTCCTCTTCAAGGAGGGTTTGTAAAAGGGAGATATATTCTGGACAATGTTATTCAAGTATAGGAAGCTATGCATTCCAACTTTCTTTGGAAGGAGAAGGGCATGCTTATCAAACTTGATATGGCAAATGCCTTTGACAGGGTAAATCATTCCTTTGTTTTCTCGGTTCTCCATTATTTTGGATTTAGCTCTTCCTTTTTAAATTTGATAAAAGCTTGCATTAACAATCCTTGGATAGCGCCATTGGTAAATGGAAGACCAACAAACTTCTTTCAAGCTACGAGGGGCCTTCGATAGGGTTGTCCTTTGTCTCCATTTTTGTACATTCTTATGGTCAATTCTCTAAGCAGGAAGCTAACAATAGTAAAAAATGATTGGATCATTCTGGGCACAACTTCAGCAGTAGGAGTCAAAGCTATCAACCATGCCATCTTGGTGGATGACACTTTGCTCTTGGGAGGGGCTTCCTTAAAAATGGCTAGAGTTTTCTCAGAAATTATGCATCAATTATGTATTATTTCAGGGGCTCTCATTAACAACCATAATAGTGTAGTGTTTAGATGGAATGTAGATCAATCAAAAGTTGATAAAATTTCGTAGATCTTGGGTTTTGAAGGATATGATTCTTGGGACAAGGTCAAATATTTGGGTCTACCATTAACTTTGGGACAAAATAACCCTTCTATTTGGTTGGAAATCATTAGTAAGACTAAAGCAAATATTGTTTCGTGGGGTGGTCACTGGATTACAAAGGCAGGAAGGTTATTTTGATTAAGTCAATCCTCTCATATCTTCCTATTTACCAATCTTCTTTACTCCTGGCACCAAAAGTAATTATGGATCAGATATCAAAACTGCCCAGAGACTTCCTATGGAGAGGTGGGAAAGGAAATCGGAATCACATGCATCTGGTTAAATGGGAAATTGTAAAAAGACCAGTTCTTGATGGATGATTGCAAATCAAAGATCCAGGAATGTCTAATATAGAAATGGGAGACAAATTGTTATGGCAACTATTTTCTAATAAAAAGCACCCGACGAGTCATCTTTTATGGAAAAAATACCTTCATGGAGAAACACTAAGAAATATTCAAATGGAAAATACCCCTAAAGGTTGTATTATCTGGAATTTATGCAGGAAAGGCCTCGAATTTTTTGTTTAACATCTTTATTGAATCCCAAGTAATGGCAGACAGACCTTTCTATGGGATGACAAAATTAATGGACACGCTCCATTAAATTATGATGTTTCTATTATTGAGATTAAGAACTGGCTGATGAATAAAGGAATTCATAGACTGGATGATATAACTTCTTGGGATGCCAATGGAAATTGGAACGCATGGTCCCTCCCCACAATGTCAGATGATGACCTTCCCAACTTCTCTGCTCATAAAAAATCGTTGTTAGATAGGTTGTCTGGAATGGCTCCAATTCACCATACCTGCAAAGACACGTGGGGATAGGAATTTTTTGGCTTTTACTCTGCTACTAATGATTTCAAATAGCTTCAGTTTTCAACACAGGCATGCTCTTCGGGCTCTTCTGGTTCCCACAACACAACATTCTGGAAGATGGTGTGGAATCTTCCCAGCATTCCAAAAATTAACCTTTTCATTTGGACTATTATGCATCAAAAACTCTTAACTAGAGAAAAATTGTTAAAAAAAGGTTTTTTTGGACCATTTAGATGCTGCTTTTGTCATCAAGTTGCCGAGTCTTCAGTTGATATTTTTGTTGAATGCAATTTTGCTCAAAAAGTTTGGGCTCTTGTTTTGCGTGGGTTGCCTTACTCTTTTTTTCCTTTAAATGCTGAACCTATTACTCTCTTCAAAAATTGGAGTCAAGGTATCCTGGTGCTCTTCCTTCCTTCATGCATGGAGAAAAATCTGGCAAGCCATTCAAAAATTTATTTGGTGGAAAATTTGGTTGGCTAGAAATGATTCGATCTTTAGTAACAAAATCTTGAAACCAGGAATTGTAGCATCAAAAGCTAAGTCATTTCTTTTGGAAGCAGTAGGAAACCTTCAAATAGTTGGAACTAATTTAGAAGTTGAACACAATTGGCTTGGTTCGAAGCCGGTGGATAAAATCCAGTTGGGTTTAAGCAGGCCTGTTATTAAACCATTTTGATAGTTCAAGCTTTCAAAAAATGAATTTTCATATTGGTGGCAATTCAAAAATAAAGCCTCGATATTCTTTGATGGAGCGTCAAAAGGAAACCCGGGGAAAGCTGGGGCAGGGGGCTTGACTTACTATCTAGGCAAAAAACTAGAAACAAGTTTTAGCTGGGGAGTAGGGAAAACTAAAAATAACCAGGAATAATTGTTTGCTCTTCTGAAAGCTTATCAACTTGCAAAGGAAGCAAGTCATAATAACTTTCAAATCTTTGGAGACTCTGAAATCATCATTAAAATTTGAAATTTTGATTCAATGTTCAATAATCTCAGTCTGAACGTGACCATGCAAAGGTTTCATTTCATTTTGATTGACTATGACTCGGTTACCTCTTACCACATTCTTCGCGATTTGAATAAGTTGGTAGATTTCAAAGCAAAACAAGGATGCCTTCTTCCTCCAGGAATGTTAAGCGTGAATGGAGGATCTTGTTTAATGCATCCCATTCCGTGACAAAAGTTTTTTTTGGATATAAGGAACTGAATTTTTTCGAAACAAATTGTAATTGGGTGAAATCCCAATCTATTCTTTATAAAATAAAACTAATCATTTTGGTTAAAAAAAATTATAGTAAGTTTTCATAGTTTTTGGTTTTACTAAATGTTTCCTTAATTTGTTAAAATTATAGCAAGTTTGCATTTCTAACTGCGGGTAATTCCTATAAACCAAAATTGATCTGAATACACATTAATCATCGTCATAAACTTGAGATTCAACCATAATTTTGAAAATCAGTCAAATGGATATTGAAAGATAGAATGATGAGTAAGCCAAATGGATATGGAGACCTTAAACATATACATGAAATTTGGTGATCTAATAATGCACTCCAATCTAGTTTTCGGGTGTAATATTCCATTATTTTCCTCAATATAACATTGGGAGACATTGCACGAATAATAACTATCATTTGGCAGGGCAGTATTAGCATGGATATGTGTTTGTAGGAATCATAATTGCATTTCCCTCAAGATCTGAGAAAATGATGGGAAATCCAAGATTGTGATGGTTACACGTCACTGTATTTTAAGATCTCTTATTGCCACTGTAATTTTAGCGTTAGACTTGTACTGAGTGATTTGGTAGGAACCATCTCTTTCAGTTCTCGATTGCAAAGAGGATATGAAGATATGATGGGAGGATCATGCTTACATGTTTTTTTTGCAATGGCATGGAATTTTTACAACATTAGTATTAAAAACTCACATCCTTTCACTTTTGTAAAACTCTATTTTAAAATTCCTATTTACTTTGTATTTTCAATGACATGAATTGAGTCTCTGTCCGTTGGTCTTTTCTTTCAGGGATATGAACTAGGTCCCTGTCCTTAACTCTGTATTCTCAATGACATGAATAATGTCTCCATCCACTGCTCTGCATTTTGAATGAAATGAACTCGGTCTCCATCCTCTGCTTTGTATTCTCAATGAAATGAATTGGCTCTCCATCCTCAGCTCTATGTTCTCAATAAAATAAACTGGGTCTCTGTTCTTTGCTTCACATTTTCATTGAAATGAACTGAGTATTTGTCCTTAGTTTTCTATTTTCGATGAAAGAAATCGGGTTTCTATTAAGGGATATTAGTTGGTCATAACTTCCCGTTAGATGGATGGCCAGAGTTTTGGTTGATTGAATTTATAGATCCTGTGAACACATACTTCTAGAGTAAACGTATTGACTCATTAGGCGCTTGGATTTAAGCAAGGCTAATGCAGAGTTGAAGAGAGAAGGGGATATTGGAAATAGATTTCATTATCACTTAGAGGGATTAGAACTTGAAACTTATGGAGAGTCATCAAACAGTGAAAATTAATGCGTCTCACTTAAGTTTGTTTGGCAACAAATATACCAACTTAGTAAACTTTTCATATTCAAAATATAAACTATAATGGTTAAAATTTTACTGAGGTCAACAGTTCCATCAACTAATCTCATTCATGTTTAACTTTCCATTAGTTGACGACTTTTTTATTTGTCTGGAATGATATGTCTCATGAACTTACATTACTGGAGTAAACTTCATTGAATCATTAGGTGCTTGGGTTTTACCAAGGGTAGTCCGGACTTGAAGAGCCATGGTGATATTTGTGGTAGATTCCATTAACATGAATACATACTAGAATTTAAAATTGATGGAGGGTAATCAAATAGTGAAAATTAATGCGTTTCACTTCTGGTTTGTTTTGACAACAAATATATTCGCTTAGGAACCTTTTCATATTCACAATTTAAACATTGGCTTGCAAGGTCGGTGAAGGTTGGGTAATTTAATTGCCTCCACCAGGGTTCAACTCTCTCCAGTGACGGGACCATGCTTATACTCTTGTGTGTGTTTGTGATTGTGGAAAAGGGTACAGTCATGTACAAGTCCCAGGTGACTTTCTCCACTCATGGCCTCTTTGCTGAAGGGTGACTTCAGTGGCGTGACGACATTGGTTTTAAGTTTTAACCTTCAGGATTTAATATACATATTTTAGGACTTTATGGGAATCTTAAACATATGCTATTCTTTTGCTAAAGGGTGACTTCGGTGGAGTGACGAAACTGGTCTTAAGTTTTAACCTTCATGATTTTATGTACATATTTTAAGACTTTATGGGAATCTTAAACATTTGCTATTCTTTTTACTGTAAACGTTTTTTCTACATCTTCCTGAGATTTCATACTTCTAACATAAACTTTTGCAGACAACTCAAGCATACAGACCTAAATCTCAATAGATGGCAAGTATTGTTACAATTAATTGTGAATGTTACCAATGACTGAAATTTTGTATGTAATAACCACGTACTAAGTTTATAACTCATGTCTTGGAAACTTACCTTGTCCTTTTTTTGGAAATATTTTTTTGCATTTTCCAAGTATGTTAGAATAATCAACCCATAGTTACCTACCTTAGACATTAATTAAATCAATTTTGTCTTATTACCTAGTCTCCTAGATTCCACTCTATGCTAGTTGCCTTCTACATGTCTTAGAAGTCAACACTTGCTAAAACTGAGTCATGGAGCGCTTGGGAAACCTCCTGGAAACCATATTTAGCATGTCTACTTTATTCCAGATCCTCCAAAGCGCATATCTTCTTTTTCTGAAAAGCTGCCTGTTTTATTGAGAATTAAGGAAAAAGGAAAAGCCGGATTAGGTGTAGTTGACTTGTTTTTTGGCCACATCATCCTCCCTCCTTTTATCCTAATAAAAGCATGTATGACTTATCTTTCCATCCCTCATTAGCTTTCCTACTTGACTTAGCCAATTCATGAGCATCTTGGTGGATTTGGAAACTGCTTTATGCACCTATGGGGGATTTGACTAGATTTAGTAAGCCTACTTTTTGACCTTTTCGAATGACATCCTTATGCATTCGAATATCTCATGTAATTATATATTGCAACAGCATATTACTTCACAAGGTTGTCTATTGTACACTTATTCAATACAGATTAGTGTTATGCTCCAATTTCAGTCTCCTTTGATGTTAATTTTGCATGTTTGATTAGCAATTTTGTGAGTGTGATTGTTCTATCTCTTGGGTTCAATTTCCACATGGTATCAGAGCCTTTGTAGATCGATTTCTCTCCTTCCATATTGCTATTGCAGGTTCGACATATTTATTGGGAGCATATTCTGCTGACTGAAGGGCACAGTTTATGAGCTATGGACCAATCTCAGAAGATTATCTTGACTCCATTCAATTTCTTTGAGTGGAAAGCTGATATGGAGATATTGTTGAGAGCGAAAGGTATCTACATGGTTATTATGGCAACTGAGGCAGAGCCCAATGCAGCTGCAGAGAAAATCAAATGGCACAACAAGAGGGATGAGGCTTATGGTCTTTTGTGTCTAAGCATTTCAAGAGACCTCCTCTTCCATCTTGATGGATTGGCATCACCGAATGAAGTGTGGGAGAAGCTTGTAGAGGTTTTTGGTAAGACAGATGAGATGAGAGGACATCAAATCGAGAATGAGTTGATCTCCTTGAGTCCCAGTAGCTTCGAATCCTTGCAACTCTATTTTTCCAAGTTTAAAGCCCTTGTTTTGCAGCTAAAATAGTGTGGGATCGAAAAGAAGGAAGAGAAACTATTTTTAGCCATACTCTTGAAGCTTGGCCCTGACTATTCAGTGTTTGTTTCAACCTTCCATGCCACCAAGCTCAAGCCTGGAAGATTCCTAAGCTTGCAGAGTTCATGGAATCCCTCACACAGGAACAAGATAAGTTGGTGATGATGGGCACCATCAAACCTTCCAAAGACCAAGCTTTGGTTGCTGGAGATTCAAGGGTGGATTCAAAAAGCAAGAAAAAATATAAAAAGCCACCTGAGCAAAACAGAGACAAGAACAAGTCTCAAGAGGAGCCCCAAGGTTCTAAGAAGAACTTCCAGAAGAAGAAGAACAAAGGAGAAATGAGCAAGTGCGCATACTGCAGTAAGGGCTATCATCCTGAGAGCTCTTGTATGAAGAAGCAAATTGACATGTTGACCCAACTCCTGGAGAAGAATAACATCTCCCTTCCTGACTTCTCAAAGAAGAGGGAAGGAGGATCAAATTCAGAGGACAGAGAGAGAGTACATGCCTTGGTTGTTGGCACATCAAGCTCACCTAGCTTCATCATAGACTCTGGGGCTTCTAGACATATGGTTTCGACAAAAGAGGCATTCTCCTCTCTTGACATGTCTAAAGGTCCACCAATAGTTTTGGGAGACGACTCTCTCACTGACAATTTGGGGAAAGGAAGGATTGATCTTAGCCATGGCAAGTTCAATAATGTGTTGTATGTTCCAGGTCTTGCCTCTAATCTCTTGTCAGTGTATCAGATGACTCACACTGGGCCTCCAAAGAAGGTCATCTTCTCCCCTGATGATGTTGAAATCACTGATATTTTGAATGGTAAAGTCATAGCAAAAGGTGTTGTTGATCACACTTCAAAGGTATACATGTTTTCCCATTTTATACCCTACTCAAACCCCTCTGCTCTTCTGATTCATGCTAATGAGGAAAGCAAGCTTTGGCACGAAAGATTTGGCCATCTTAACTACAAGTATATTTTTGATTTGAGTGAAAAATATATGGTCATAGGGTTACCAAAGATCAAGTTTTCCAAGGGAGTCTGTCAAGGTTGTATCCTAGGAAAACACATAGAGCACAAATTTGAGAGATCTAGTCGTGAGAGAACCTATGCACCTCTTGAGTTGATCCACAGTGAAATTGCTGGTCCATTTCCTCATATGTCCATGAGTCAAGCCAAATATGCATTGAACTTCATAGATGACTTTTCCAAGTATTGTTGGGTTTACTTCCTAAAGCATAAGTCTAAAGTTTTTGACCTCTTCAAAGTCTTTAAAGCCTTGGTTGAAAACTAGTCTGGGAGGAAATTCAAGATCCTCAGATATGAAAATGGTGGTGATTATGTCAAGTCTGAGTTCATTCAGTATTGTAAAGATGCAGCTATTCAAATGTAGCATTCGATCCCTTACACACCACAACAAAATGGTGTTGCTGAGAGAAAGAACAGGTCACTGAAGGAGATGGAAATCTGCATGATGGAGGCTAAGAATTTGCCACCAAATTTTTGGGCCGAGGTTATAAACTGTGCATCCTACATCCAGAATAGGGTGCCTCATAAGCAGCTTGATGGTATGACTACTTTCGAAGCTTGGAGTGGGCACAAGCCAAATGTGACCCATTTCAGGATTTTTGGCTCAAAGGCTTGGTCTAGAATTCCAACTGAAAAGAGAAAGGATTTGCATCCCCAAAGCCAAGAGTGCCTATTTGTTGGGTATTCTAAAGATTCAAAATGGTACAAGTTGATCAACTTGAGCACTAACAAAGCTTTCATTGAAAGAAGTGTTCAGTTCCAAGAAGAGCCTTTAGTAGCAGTTGAAGTTGGAGAGTGTTCTTCAACACCAGATCCATTGATTGTAAGTGGAGAGACTAATGAGTTTGCAGATTCTAATATATCTGATAATGATGATTTGGTTGTAGATCCTGACAGTCCTACAAGACCAAAATTGGCAGCAAATACCATTCATGCAGCTGGGGAACTAGCTGGAAATCCTACTGACACTAGGAGGACTAAATCTCAGTTTGAGAGTGCCCTTTGTATGAAAGATCCTTTATTTGCTGAGAAGTGATATCTGATGGTTGAATCAGATCCACAGACATATGAATATGTAGCACATGATCCAAGATTGCAAACAGCCATGAAAGAAGAATTCAGCTCGCTCCAGAAGAACAACACTTGGGAACTGGTTGATCTTCCCCCAAGGAGGAAGCTAGTTCAATGTAAGTGGGTTTTCAAGACTAAGTTTGCTGCTGATGGTTCACCTTTGAAATATAAGGCAAGATTGGTATCCAAGGGCTACTTACAAGTACATGGTATTGACTACAATGAAACCTTTGCACCAGTGGCAAAGATGGACTCCATAAGGCTAGCTTTAGCCATTGCAGCTTCAAAGCAGTGGGAGGTACATCACATGGATGTGAAGTGTGCTTTCCTAAATGGAGATCTCATTGAAGAGATTTACATGCAGAAACATGAAGGGTTTGTTTCTAATCCGTCTTTAGTGTGCAGGTTAAAGAAATCATTGTATGGGCTCAAGCAAGCCACCGGGGCTTGGTATGCCAAGATTGATGGATTTCTGCTGTCATTGAGTTTTGTTCGATGCAAGTCTGATCCTAATGTTTATTTGAAGCTGATTCATGGTTCTTTGATGATTATTGTCTTATATGTGGATGACCTTCTGATTACAGGAAGTTCAAAGAAAGAGATTGCCTCCTTGAAGGATGCAATGAACCATGCATTTTCTATGACAGATTTGGGATTGTTGAGCCAATTTTTGGGTCTCGAAATTGCTCAATCCCAACATGGAATCAAAGTACATCACTCCAAGTATGCCTTAGATTTGCTGAACAAGTTCAGCATGAAATATTGAAAACCAAGCAAGACTCCCTTCCTTTCAGGAGTTAAGCTTGAAGAAGCAGGTTCTTCTCCTATGGTAAATAATACACTATATAGGCAGTTGATTGGGTGTTTGCTTTATCTTACACACACTCGACCTGATCTATCTGATGCGGTTAGTGTGGATTCAAGATACATGGATCAGCCTCATGAGATCCACTGGAGGGCAGCCAAAAGGATCGTAAATTTTGTTCAAGGAACAAGAATTCATGGGATCTTCCACAAAGCAAAATCTGATCCCGATTTGATTGGGTTTATTGACAGTGATTGGGAAGGTGACAACATAGATCGAAAGTCAACATCAAAATATGTGTTCATGCTTGTAGAAGGACCAATTAGCTGGTCAAGCAAGAAGCAGAGTGCCATAGCACTCTCATCTACAGAAGCAAAGTATAGAGGAGTTGTAAATGCAGCAACTCAATGTTTGTGGTTGCAGGGAATACTTGGAGAATGTGGCTTCGAATCAGAGTTTTCAACTATTATCTATTGTGATAATCAGAGCATCATTCGAATATGCAATGATCCAGTTTAGAGACAACGAACCAAACACATTGAGATCCATATGCACTACATCAGACAGCTTGTGCATGATGGCACCATTCATCTACTCTTCTGTGCATCTTCAGAACAAGTAGCAGACATCTTCACCAAAGTTTTTTGTGAGAAGACATTCAACAATCTCAAATCACTGCTGGGGATTTCTGATCATGCTGTGAAGCATGAATGATGACAAGATTTCCAAATTTTGTTTTCCTGTCCATGTTTAAGGGAGGATTTTCCCACTGGGTTTTTGCCTCTTTCCTTGGTTGTATGGACAAGCAGTATGTAAAGGGTGACTAAGCCTTGTTGATAGGCCCTATAGTTTTCTAATATTTACTCATAAAGTTAGGCTTAAGGGGGGGTATTAGAATAATCAACCCATAGTTACCTACCTTAGACATTAATTAAATCATTTTTGTCTTATTACCTAGTCTCCTAGATTCCACTCTATGCTAGTTGCCTTCTACATGTCTTAGAAGTCAACACTTGATAAAAATGAGTCATGGAGCGCTTGGGAAACCTCCTGGAAACCATATTTAGCATGTCTTCTTTATTTCAGATCCTCCAAAGCGCATATTTTCTTTTTCTGAAAAGCTGCATGTTTTATTGAGAATTAAGGCAAAAGGAAAAGCTAGACTAGGTGTAGTTGACTTGTTTTTTTCCCACATCATCCTCCATCCTTTTCTCCTAATAAAAGAATGTACGAGTTTTCTTTCCATCCCTCATTAGCTTGCCTACTTGACTTAGCCAATTCATGAGCATCTTGGTGGATTTGGAAACTGCTTTATGCACCTATGGGGGATTTGACTAGATTTAGTAAGCCTACTTTTTGACCTTTTCGAATGGCATCCTTATGCATTCGAATCTCTCATGTAATTATATATTGCAGCAGACTATTACTTCACAAGGTTGGCTATTGTACACTTATTCAATACATATTAGTGTTATGCTCCAATTTCAGTCTCCTTTGATCATAATTTTGCATGTTTGATTAGCAATTTTGTGAGTGTAATTGTTCTATCTCTTGGGTTCAATTTCCACAAAGTGTACTTTGTGTTGTCAAGGGAGCTTGGTTGGTAAGGTTCAAAGAAATCTTTTTCTTTGAAAAAAAATTATCATCATTTTTTATATAATATAAATACTTACTTAAAAAAAATTAAAGTTCCTCGTATTTAGCTCTTAACCAAAATGTAAAACCCCTTAATTTAACTCTTTAAATTTCTCATTTTTTTTGAATACAAAATGTATTTTTTCCTCCGTACAAATTTCTGCAAATAAAGCAGGTAACAATGTCAGGGACATTGCCACCACGTGGCTCTTTTTCTTTTTATTGCTTGACAAGGCTCTTTTTGGCCATGCGAAATGCATGATGTTAACAATTGGTATAAAGTTAAGGGAACCACTCTATATTAAACACAACCAAATTAGGACGTTAGCTTTCTCATGGGAAATCCTATCTCCTTGGAGGTCACAGGTTCAAAACCAACGGGGGTTAGGGTTGTTCATTTGGCCCATTGTGACAAGGCTCGAAGGGTAGGCGACCCCTGGGATAAAGGATCACCCCGGTGGGCTTCGAGATGTCTCGACCCCTACTGAGTCACAAATTACTGGTATGTCTGGCTTGCGGGCTGTTGGATATACCCTTGGGAGGTTGTTGTTCCCATCGTCTAAAAAAAAAGATGAGGGTCATTAATTTGTTTCATGCATAATGAGAATTGGATGAATGGATGAACACAAGTGTAATATCGATTTGATGAATGGATGACCACAAGTGTAATATCAAGTCAAAACATTATATCGATTGGATGAATGGATGAACATAAATGTAATATCGTGGACACCGTGACTACGCCTTAGGGGCGTGATTGTCTTTTGCTGGCGGTGACCGTGTGCCCCTGAATCTCATCTGCATGTTTGGGACACTACAATCAATTAACGCCGAGTCTAAGGTTTATCTCCAGTGGTGAAGGAATTGATAAAAT
>LPNX010780591.1:0-48741 GCA_001517045.1 Pseudotsuga menziesii | reverse complement strand
TATCAGTTTCTTGAGTGTTCCTCACATTCTCTGAATTCTCAAGAACCTTTTCTCACTTTTTAGCTGACTTCAGTTGCTCTACATGGGTCCAGTCTTCATCCGGCAGCTGTCTATATTTCTGATTTAGTTGAGCATATCATTCTTCTTCCAAAGAGGAAGATTCCTCCAGAAATAATTATGGAGAGGTTCACATGACAGGCCCCAGGATACCTATGCACAGAAGAACTAGATTGATCCTAATTCTACCTGCTTAATTATAGGGGGAGATTTTTTCCCATGTGGTTTTTCCCCAGCACCTTGTTTTTGAGCAGTTACTTTACTTTACTTGATGTAATGGGTGACCTATGGTCTTAGTTACCAGGGCCCACAGATTTTCCAAGTTAGAATTCAGGGGGGGTGTTAGGATTATTAATCCTCCCTTGTCCAAATTTGGTCATATGTCTAAATCGGGAGTCCATCCAGTCTATTTATAGTCATTAACACCATTGAGTCCACTTGACCTAATTGGGGCACATGTTTCAGTTACTAAAGTGTGGGGAACACTAATTGAGGCTCACTGCCACTGATTGCACTTGATTGCATCAGTTTAGGAGCCTCCTAGACCAATCCCTACAATTTAGGAAGCCACTGGGAGTGCCGAAACCAACCAAGGTCAGTTCACTTCAGTTAATGACTAGTCAAGCTAAGTTAGGAGTCGGTTACATTTAGTTCTTGTCCTCTACATTCAGTTAGCACTAGGTTTACTTGACTGACCACATGAGGGGCACATTTCTCACCTACCACTATCAGTTAACCTTAGTCAACACTGAATGTAACACTTGAGTTATGTTTTAGAGCTCCAATGAACTCCAGTTATGGTTTAGACAAGGTCAGTTAACTATTGAGTCCTCCGATAGTGATTTAGACAAGGTCTTGGTTACCTACAGTCAAGTAGAGTCTAATCAATTCGAACTTCCTCATGTGGATTCGAATTGCTTGTGGCTATTAAATCCATTGTACTTCATTGTAATTATCTATCTAATTACTCTTTGATTAATGAAAAGAATTCACAGCTGCAAGCCATTTTTGCACTGTTTCATTCTTCAATAACTGAGTAAATTGTGTGATCTATCATGTGAGTTGTGTGTTTGTCCATAGATCTATGTGCTTAATTAAATAAACATGACAATTCGTTCACCTGGCGACTCCACAACACCACTCCACTGAGAAGAGAAACAATCACATAAATCATAATGAATTTAGATGTATTAATTAGACGCATGAAGGAATTAATAGAAAGTATAAATGAAGCTAGAAGGAAAATAAACAAAAGGGATAAATGGAGGTCAAATTATTGGTATGAGGATGATCTTGACCATGATTATGGGTATGAATCTAATTATCACAATCCTTATGATACCCACCAATTTCCTCACCCACGCAATAAAGAAGACCCAACCATCTCGAGTGAGCTAATGAGCAAGTATCAATTCCAGCCAAATCCTAGGGTGAACGGTTCACCAGATTCAGCTAGACACCCATCCCAATTAACCAATTTTGTTAAGAAAAAAGTCAAACCTTCTCCTTTTAACTTATCTAAAATACCTGGAGCACCTCATCCTATGCCAAATGATTACATTAAAAGGTTGCCTTAATTTTCTGGGAATAATCCTATTGAAGGATATTTGGATGTTTTTTGGTTGTATATGGAGGCATGGGGTGCTAAAGATGAAGACATTTATATGCGTGCCCTTGGTGATTCTTTAAATGGGGATTCCAAGCTATGGTTTGACCATTTGGAACCAGGACCAATCACTGGGTATGATATGTTTACTGATTTGATAATAGAGGAATGGGTTGTAGGAATTAACCAGTCCATAGAGGAACAATTAGGTGATGATTGTGTCAATGAAAATCAATTTGATGAAGATGATTAGGAAAAAAATGATGAAATAGTTGATGATTGTTCTTTTGGGTTTTATTTCTCCTCTCCTGAGCCAACAATGGACATGCCTTTAAATGACTCTTCTATACAAGAGAATGATGATGATCAAATATCAACCCTTCAGGATTATGACCTTGATATTGATATAAAAGGGGTACTCATTAAAATCTGGTCATCATTAGCTCAAGAAGGAACAAATAAAGAAGGAGAACAAAACAATCACTAGCAGGAATCATACATCGTTGATACTCTCTGTTGATGTAATTGTAACTTCGGAATGTATTCACTTGTATTTCTTATCTATTGTAACCCGATGTTTATTCGGGGATGTATTTTAGTCATGTGATTCCCCGATGTTTCGATCGGGAAGTTTCTATAATGAGAAAGTCATGTCAAGTCATTGTGGGTAACCCTCCTTTTGGTCAAGGGTTAAAGTCCCCATAGTTGTGGGGCCCTTGGGTTATTAGACTATCCTAGTGAATTCGACCCTAGGTGAGTCATTGTAAGTTGGGGCAATAGTCCCCACCATTGTGTTACCCTCCTATTGGTCGTAGGAGGAAAATTCCCCACAAGTGGTGAGGCACTAGGGTTATTAGACACTCTTATAGATGTCGACTCTAGTAAGTAATTGTTAAGTGAGGCCGACATGTTGGAGTGCACTTCAAGTGAACGGAAGAATATAAATAGAGAATGAGAGCCTCTCTATTTATCACTTGCAATATACACACTCACTCATTGGGGCGCATGAGTGAGAGAGTAGAAGCTCTCTCAGTATGAGAGAGAGAGACTGCTACTGTCGAGAGTGCATCTTACTGTTTTTCGGTTTAACCATTTTGTGCTGATTCTATCTCTGAGGAAGTTCCAGGGTTTTTTCCTTTATGATTTCCCTGAGGAAAAATCTTTGTGTCTCTTGTCTCTTGTGATGTGCTTATGTTTTATTGCTGTGCTTGTTATTCTCTCATTGAAAAGATCCTAAGATCATAATGCTAGCTGATATGATGAAAAACTAACATGGTATCAGAGCTAACCTGAGAAGAAGAAATTGTGCAGCTACAGAAGCTAGGGATTCTTAATTTTTGGGTCTCTCTCCACAATCCATCAGCAAAAGTATGCTAGGATGACTCTCCATTGAAGGGTGCATCTTTCTGTTGAAGCGGAATTCGATTCCGAGCATTTTCAGTTTTCGATGCGGAAATTAGGGATTTCTACAAAAGAGGAATTTTTGAGTGAGACCAGCATAGGATTTTTCTCCTCATGAAAACCGAAGTTTAGAGACATGGATCAAGAAATTTGGTTGGGTGAAACTCTAGGAAAGTCAAACCCTAGTTTGACCCCGAGCTAGGAAAAACCCTAAATACTAAAACTGCTAAGTTTTTGTACATTCACTATATTCCAAGGTTGGTGAAGTCTCATATAGTCAAAAATTTCAGGGACTGAAGATGAAATCCTGATTCATACTGTGTCCAAAAATCAGCCTCAGATTCGCTATAGTCTGGGAGATATGATCCCTCCAAGTTAGGGTTCCAGCCTATTCCAGAATTCATCCCTAAACATGACACTTGGGGAGAATTGCAATATCTTGGGCTACAGAGGTCCAAATGGAATTCTTGAAGATGTTATAGAAAGGGAATGGATTTTAATTTTTGTGGTCCAAATATCAGACTCAGAAGATGAACCAGTGACACGTGGAATTCTGTACAACTTCGTTGTTCTGAACAGTCCTATAACAGGTCACCTTGGGAAAAGGATCATAAATCCCAAATGGTGAAACAAATTATAATGAAACCTATGGTGTTGGATCAAAGAAATTCTAGGTTACCTTAGTAAGAAACTTAATACATATAGGAGCCATAATTTCATATATATCATAGAAACAGTAATAGGCATTTCTGCAGAAGAAATTGAAAAACTAGGGCTTCCTGTTTCGGGAGCTTCCCTTGATTGTTTTCAGAAAAGGAGTACATTGGACAACTCCATTTGAAGAGATCTATCTGTCTATACAATTAGATCTGAAATATTCCAAGTTTTGAAAATTAGGGTTTATGTGACAAACCCTAGATCAGCTAGCTCTGGAACCAAGACGGGCGCCTCAAATCGGTAACATCTAATCTTTTGCTATTTTCATTTGAGGATCTCATTTCAAAGTGATGTATCACATGAGTGATAAGATTGGTTAAGTTGACAAATTCCAAGCATGGAAGTATATGATCTCTCTGAAGAAAATGAATTGGACACCTACATGAGTAGAGAGGTTCAATTTTCAGAGGGAGATGAGGCTAGAAGCCTTACACAAGAAGAACTTGGTCAAGGCCAAGAAGATCATTGTTGATTCAGTCACAAATCAACTTGTACTACAAGTGTCTTCCCTAAAGACACCGAAGATGTTTGATTCCTTGACCAAGCTATTTGAAGGGAAGAACATCATCAGAAGATGACCTTAAGAAACTAGTTGAAGAATGTGAAGATCTAGAATGCAGAGACCATGCAGTCATAAGGGTCTCTCAAATCAAAGAACAACTTGAAGCGGTAAAAGAAGAAGTGAAGAATGTAGAAGTGGTGACGGCTACCTTGAATGGACTCCTAGGATCATGTGATTCATTCATGCAAGGAATATGTGCCAGAAGGAAGTGATTACTTTCAGTATACTCTGGGAAGAAGAAGAAGCTCGACTCATAAGAAGAGAAGAGAAGATGGGAGAAATTGAATATCAAGCTCTCACCATCCAAAGAAGATCCCTCAAGTGATGAGGAATATGAAGAAATCAACTCTTGAAGCACCTCTTATCCTCCTTAGCATTTGGATAAGAAGCGATGCTATCATGAATGAATAAGACGATGAAGCTGAAGGCTCAAGAAGGAGTCTACCCATGAAACAAATAAAGATAAGAAATATTGCATACATGATCGCCTGTAAGCAAAGAAGGATGAAACTTGTTCCGAAGAACAAGTGATGACAGTTCAAGATGAAGAATAATATGATGAATGCAGCAACATCATTGATGCAGAATCTGCCAACTATGAAGAAGTAACCAAGAAGACCAGTTCAAGAAGAATGATGTCTAGGATGTAGTATCGAGACCTAAAGAGAAGTTCGTAGCTCTATCATGCAGTAGATGGAAACATCGTGGGATACAAAGCAAGATTCGTGGCACGAGGATTCTCATGAAAAGAAGACATAAACTACGAAAAAACATTCACAGCCACTGGAAGTGAAGTCACATGACATGCATAATCATGTGTGCAAATGAAAGAAGGCATTGTACGAGTTCATAAGACACCCATGGGATAACACATACATGATGAGCTTGAGTATATATTAACCATTGCTACAAGATTGATAAAGGATGACAAGCTCACAGATGGATGTGAGAAGAACTTTTGGAAAAGTTCAAAATAGAGTATCTTGGTATCCAATGATCCTAGATGAACACTACTTGTCACTCTGGTACAGAATGTTCAGTGCATAGAGTACAAAAGACAAAGGGAGTATGACGCTCCGCTTAAGAGGGAGTGACTACATAAGATCTAAGGTTCGACATGATGGGCAGATTACTGATGACTCTAGGATTTACTGAGAGTAAAGTGGATTCCAACCTTTACTACAAGGTTGAAGATGGAAACCCAATGATGCTTCTACTATATGTAGATGATCTATTTGTGATAGGTACAGATGGGTTGATTGCTGATACGAAGAGAAAGCTTGCTGCTGAGTATGAGATGAAGGACTTGGGTATGATGCATTACTTTCTAGGTATGGAGGTCTGGCAGAGTATGGATGGAATCTTCCTTGGACAAGGGAAGTATGCAGTAGAGATCTTGAGGAGGTTTGGGATGAAGGACTACAA
The DNA here is from genome assembly GCA_001517045.1 of Pseudotsuga menziesii. Classification (NCBI taxonomy): domain Eukaryota; kingdom Viridiplantae; phylum Streptophyta; class Pinopsida; order Pinales; family Pinaceae; genus Pseudotsuga; species Pseudotsuga menziesii. The sequence continues at coordinate 42,973 of LPNX010780591.1, read as the reverse complement.
GATTATGGCCACACCTATGACATCAAAATTGAAGCTATTGAATGATGCTTCTTCAGAGACGGTTGATGCTACGATGTATCGTCAGATGATTGGGTCATTGATGTACCTGACAAACACGAGACCAGATATTTGCTTTGCTGTGAACACCTTGAGCCAGTTCTTAACAGATCTGAGAAATGTTCACTTGATTGCTGGAAAGCATATTCTGAGGTACTTGAAGGGGACAATTGATTATGGGCTCAAGTATGATGTGAATTAGAAGATTAACCTGGAGGGTTATGTTGATTCAGATTGGGTAGGAAGTGCCATCGATAGGAAGAGCACTTCAAGATGTTGCTTTAGTATGGGATCAGGTGTGATCACTTGGTTTAGTAGGAAGCAATCCTGTGTGGCACTGAGTACAACTGAAGCAGAGTATGTCACATCTTGTTCAGCTAGTTGTGAGGCAGTATGGCTGTGGAAGCTACTGTCCGATATATTTGATCTCCAGATGGATGCTACTTGTATACATTGTGACAATCAGAGTTGTGTGAAGTTGTCATAGAATCCAGTGTTCCATGACAAGTCAAAGAATATCGAGATCAAGTATCACTATATCAGGGATATGGTGTAGAAGGGAGCAGTGAAGCTCCAATATGTTGCGATGGAGGAACATATAGCTGATGTATTGACGAAGCCATTGGCTAGGATGAAGTTCGAGTAATTCAGGGAGAAGCTTGGTGTTCTCCAGATCGAGGCTTCCTCCAAGAGAAAGTGATGAGACCCATAGCCATTCTGACATGGTGAGAGGATTGGTTCCTTCCATGGTCAGATGTAAGGGCTGAGCCATTCTGTCATGGCTAAAGGATTTAGTTCCTTCCATGTCAGATGTGAGTGCTGGCCATTCTGTCGAGTAGGAAAGATGTAAGGGCTACCACCATTCTGACAAGCAGGTTAGATATAAGTGCAGAGCCATTCTGACGAGGAGGTCAGATGTGAGTGCTAGCCATTCTGTCAAGTAGGACAGATGTAAGGGCTACCCCCATTATGACAAGCAGGTCAGATGTAAGTGCAAAGCCATTATGAAGAGTAGGTCAGATGTGAGTGCTGGCCATTATGTTGAGTAGGACATATGTAAGGGCTATCGCCATTCTGACGAGCAGGTCAGATGTAAGTGCAAAGCCATTTTGACGAGGAGGTCAGATGTGAGTGCTAGCCATTCTGTCGAGTAGGATAGATGTAAGGGCTACCGCCATTCTGACGAGCAAGTCAGATGTAAGTGTAGAGCCATTCTGACAAGGAGGTGATATGTGAGTGCTGGCCATTCTGTCGAGTAGGACAGATGTAAGGGCTACTACCATTCTAATGAGCAGGTCAGATGTAAGGGTAGAGCCATTCTGTTCATGGCTAAAGGATTAGGTTCCTCCCATGTCATATGTGAGTGCTGGCCATTCTGACGAGTAGGTTAGATATAAGGGCTACCAAATACCTACAAGGAGGTAGGCATACACCCAGCATGAAAGAAGGCTATCTCTTTATAACTTCCTATGATGAAATAGCACACACATGATAATGACCAGGTGAGATCTAGATCGAGCTATGATCCAGATCCATTTATGATGACTTCGAGAGATCCAGATCGAGTGATGATCTAGATCTAGCAGTGATGATCCAGATCCAGATCAAGAGATGATCCCGATCCAATGACGATGTTCCAGATCGAGTATGATCCAGTGACGATGTTCCAGATCGAGTATGATCCAGTGACGATGTTCCATATAGAGTATGATCCAGCGACAATGATCTAGATCGAGTGATGATCTAGATCCAGATGAAGATGACCTAAAGATGAATATGACTTGAAGATGAAGATGACAAGAACTCAATGATGATTCAGATGATACAGAGAAGAATACTTGTGCTAATAAATTGTGTCGAGAGAATACCTTCCTAGTTAAGGGGGAGTGTTGATGTAATTGTAAATTCAGAATGTATTCACTTGTATTTCTTATCTATTGTAACCCAATGTTTACTCTGGGATTTATTTGAGTCATGTGATGCCCCGATGTTCCGATCGGGAAGTTTCTATAATGAGAAAGTCATGTCAAGTCATTGTGGGTAACCCTCCTTTTGGTCAAGGGTTAAAGTCCCCATAGTTGTGGGGCCCTTGGGTTATTAGACTATCCTAGTGAAGTCGACCCTAGATGAGTCATTGTAAGTCAGGGAAATAGTCCCCACCATTGTGTTACCCTCCTATTGGTCAGAGGACACAAAGTCCCCACAAGTGGTGGGGCACTAGGGTTATTAGACACTCCTAGAGATGTTGGCTCTAGTAAGTAATTGTTAAGTGAGGACGACATGTTGGAGTGCACTTCAAGTGAATGGAAGAATATAAATAGAGAGTGAGAGATTCTCTATTTATCACTTGCAACACTCACACTCACTCATTGAGGGTGCATGAGTGAGAGAGCAGAAGCTCTCTCAGTATGAGAGAGAGAGACTGCTGCTGTGGGGAGATCATCTTACTGTTTTCTGGTTTTACTGTTTTGGTGCTGATTCTATCTTTGAGGAAGTTGCAAGGTTTTCTCCTTTATGGTTTCCCTGAGGAAAAATCTTTGTGTCTCTTGTCTCTGGTGATGTGCTTATGTTTTATTGTTTTGCTTGTTATTCTCTCAGTGAAAAGATCCTAAGATCATAATGCTATCTTATATGATGAAAAATTAACACTCTCATATGTGAATCCATCGAAGAGCCTCATGGCCTAGTTGACAATTATTTTCATTCAAATCATATCTCGGATGAAGATCGATCACATGATAATTATGCTATGATTGTAAGTAAACATCCTTGTCCTAATAAAATTCCTCATCCACTCCTTAATTAGGATGTGTTAGTTCAACGTGTGGATATTGACCTTACATCGAATCTTGCAATCATTCCTCAAAATCAATTGAAAACTTTTTTCTCTCATTGAATTCCGAGATCAATTATTCCAAGACACATGGGAGAAAATTTTCAATCCACCCTCACATCCCAACCTTTTGAGTCTTCTTGTACGGGTTTGTGTTCTTAGCAGTATTTTATCTTTGAAATCTTCAGTCAAGAGTCTAAACATGGTCACATAATTGGAGAAAATGTGCTTCATTTCCCTTCTTAGTCATCGTTGATGAATAATAGTTTTTAATTTATAAATCTTTCTTATGGGTGGTTGGATAAAGTGTGTAAAGATCAATTTCATCTTTTCTCCATTTTTTAGCAACAAATGGGATGGATCTCATTCTCAGTTTCATTACATTACAACTTGTCCTCATTTGATTCACCCATTTTTTCCAGAGTGAATAGAATTGAATGTCCTAGTAAGGTAAAGGAGAAAACAAAGAACTATTTGGAGTGGCTAAATCATGCGTCATATTTTTTTCTTCCATCAAGACGCAACTCACATTATTTTTATGATCCTATCAGTATCTTGATGGATGAGGTTCTCAAAAGTCAATTTCAACCTTGGCATGATTTCATTCCACATCTTTCTTTCAATTTCAAGGAATAAGTTAGAATGGTTTCAAGTTTCATTTACATTACTTCTAAACCATCTCAGGCTTGTTGGGTCATTAACTGCAAAGAAAGCTCAATTGGTCCATTCAACAAGTGGTTGCATTGGATTTATGCTTTTACTTAATACTTGTCTGATTGGTTAGAGTAGGGTACGTAGAATGAAATAAGCTCTTTGAGCAGTAGTTTGAGTTTGTTTTCTGTTTGATTGATGCATGAGTCTTATATGTTTGATATTTATTCTTCTGCATTTAAATTGAGTAGATTTAGAATTTAGATTTCAACATTTCTACTTTCATCATTTATTTCCTGTCATTTTGATTTATGTACATATGTTTTCCCATACATGATGCTTCGGTTTTTCTTACTTCCATGCGTGTAGGTCATAGGTAAATAATTGGAGAGGAAGAAGAATGATGGATGCGTTAGGATATGCTGGATTGCTTGTTGCTGATGGTGATGTAGACCATAGATCTCTAAGGTTCTCAAGTACTCTCTTCATTAAAGCACTTCTCCCAGTTGGAGTTAGATGTTATCACATATACATTTGCAGCCATGCTTCCATGATGCAACATGCAGAGTTCTCTTTTTCTATTTTGGGCTACTTTTACATGGGTTATTAGCATGGATCGTTACAGATTTAGCCGTTCCAGAGCCTTGTTCTTCATATTTTCCTTTCCAGGACTAATATTCAGGAGTCCATTGAGATGATTTTGGTGATGATCTAGTTCATTAGAGAATAGAAACAGACCAGGAGATGGCACACACAGTTATAGAGGGTCTTATCAGTTGGAGACAAATATACATGGTGAGATCAGGTATATTTCCTTGGTTTAGTTTTTCTTTGTGATGTATCTTAAGAAACTATGCTTGTCATGTTAGGATGATTATGGTGACATGTGCTTATATATTATGTATTTCTCTAACCTGTGTTATGAACTATTGAATAATTCAATTAGAAGACTGTTTCCCATGCCATGCTCAAACAAAGTATAAAATTTAGTGCTAGGTTGGTTCCATGTCATTTATGCCAGTCCTATGGAAATTGAACCCAGTGATAGAACAATTACACTCACAACAATTATCAATTGTACATGCAAAATCACTCACAAAAGAGACTGAATATGGAGCTGAACACTAAACTGTATTGAATAATTGTACAATAGCCAACCCTGTGAAGTCATAGGCTGCCACAATAAATAGTTACATGAAGGATTCGAATGCATGAGGAGGCAATCGAATCTAGTCAAAAGTAGGCTTACTAAATCTAAGCAAATCCCCGATAAGTGCATAAAGCAGTTTCCAAAACTGTCAAGGAGCTCACGAATTGGAAAAATCAATTAGGCAAGATAAAAGGTAATGGAATGAAAACTCATACATGCTTTTCATAGGAGAAAAGAGTGGAGGATGTGGAGGACAAAAAACTAGTTAACCTCACATAGTCAAACTCTCCCAATTGCCTTAAAGCACTAAAAAAGCAGGCAATAAAGCAAAAAAAGCAGAAGGGCGCTTAGGAGGCCAGGAATAAAACAGATTTGATTCCATGAGCTTTCCCAAGTGCTCCATGAGTCAAAATTAGCAAGTTTGACCACTATGGATGTGTAGATGACAACTTGCATAAGGTGGAACATGGAAACTAGGCAAATAAGACAAAAATGGATTAATTAATGTCTAAGGTAGCTAACTATGGGTTGATTATTCTAACACCCCCCCTTAAGCCTGACTTATGAGTAACATATCAGAAAATTATAGGGCCTAGCAACAAGGCTTAGTCACCCTTTACATACTGCATGTCCATTTAACCAAGGAAAGAGGAAAAAACCCAGTGGGAAAATCCTCCCTTAAACATGGACCGTAAAACAAAATTTGGAAATCTTGTCATCACTCATGCTTCATTGCATGATCAGCAATACCCAGCAGTGATTTGAGATTGCTGAAGGTCTTCTCACAAAATTCTTTGGTGAAGATATCAGCTACTTGTTCTGAATATGAACAGAAGAGTAGGTGAATGGTGCCATCATGCACAAGCTCTCTGATGTAGTGCATATGGATCTCAATGTGTTTGGTTCTCTACTTCTGAAATGGATCATTGCAGGTTCGAATGGTACTTTGATTATCACAATATATAGTATTTGAGTATTCTAATTCAAAGCCACACTCTTCAAGTAACCCCTACAACCATAAACATTGAGTTGCTGCATTTACAACTCCTCTGTACTCTGCTTCTGCAGATGAGAGTGCAATGGAACTCTGTTTCTTGCTTGACCAGTTGATTGTCCCTTCTACAAGCATGAACACATATCCTAATGTGGACTTTCTATCTGTGCAATCACCTGCCCAATCACTGTCAGTAAATCCAATCAAATCAAGATCAGATTTTGCTTTATAGAAGATCTCATGTGTCCTTGTTCCTTGAACAAAGTTAAGGATCCTTTTGGCTGCTTTCCAATGGATCTCATGAGGCTAATCCATGTATCTAGAAGCCACACTTACTGCATAAGAAATATCAGGTCTAGTATGTGTAAGATACAACAAACATCCAATCAATTGCCTATACAGTGTATTGTTTACCATAGGTGAAGAATCAACTTCTTCAAGCTTCACTCCTGAAAGGAAAGGAGTCTTGCTTGGCTTGCAATCCTTCATTCTGAATTTGTTCAGCAAATCCAAGGAATAATTGGATTTGTGCACCTTGATTCCAGCTTTGTTTTGAGCAATCTCAAGCCCCAATAATTGGCTTAAGAGCCCCAAATCTGTCATGGAGAAGGCTTGGTTCATTGCACCCTTTAAGGAAGCAATTTCATCCTTTGAGATTCCTGTAATGAGGAGGTCATAAAAATATAACACAATGATCATTAATGAACCATTAATAAACTTAAAATATACATTTGGATCTGATTTGTATCGAAAAAAATTTAGTGATAGTAGAAAGCTATCAATCTTGGCATACCAAGCCCTGGGGGCTTGCTTTAGCCCATACAATGACTTCCTTAGCTTGCACACAAGAGATGGGTTAGTAGCAAATCCTTGAGGCTGCTGCATTTATATCTCTTCAGTGAGATCTCCATTCATGAAGGCACACTTTACATCCATGTGATGTACCTCCCATTGCTTTGAAGCTGCAATGGCTAAGGCTAGCCTGATGGAGTCCATCTTTGCCACTGGTGCAAAGGTCTCATTGTAATATATGCCATGAAACTATGAGTATCCCTTGGCTACCAATCTGGCCTTTTACTTCATAGGTGAACCATCAGCATCAAATTTGGTCTTGTACACCCACTTACACTGAATTAGCTTCCTCCCTGGGGGAAGATCAACCAGCTCCCAAGTGTTGCTCTTCTGGAGTGAGCTGAACTCTTCCTTCATGGATGCTTGCCATCTTGGATCTCCTGCTGCATATTCATATGTTTGAGGATCTGATTCCACCATCAGATAGCATTTCTCAGTAAACATAGGATCCTTCATGCACAGAGCACTCTCAAATTGATATCTAGTCCTCCTAGGGTCATTAGGATTTCCAGCTAGCTCTCCTGCTGCATGAATGGTCTTGGCTGCCCATTTTGGCCTTGTAGGGATGTTAGGATCTGCAATAAATTCATCACTATCAGAAATATCAGAATCAACATGTTCAACTATCTCTTCACTTACATTCAGAGGTTCTGGTGGTGAAGAGGATTCTCCAACTTCCACTATTGCTAGGGGTTCTTCTTGAAACTGAACACACCTTTCGATGAAGGCTTTGTTTTTGCTCAAATTTATCAGCTTTTACCCTTTTGAATCTTTAGAGTACCCAACAAATAGACACTCTTGGCTTTGGGGCTGCAAATCCTTTCTCTTTTCTGTTGGAATTCTTGTGCAAGCCCTTGAGCCAAAAATCCTGAAATGGGTCACATCTGGCTTGTGCCCACTCCATGATTCGAAAGGAGTCATACCATCAAGATGTTTATGAGGAACCCTATTTTGGATATAGGATGCATAGTTTATAGCTTTGGCCCAGTACTTTGGTGGCAAAGTCTTAGCCTCCATCATGCATGTTGCCATCTCCTTTAGTGATCTGTTCTTCCTATCAGCAACACCATTCTGTTGTGGTGTGTAAGGGATAGAATGCAACATATGAATACCTGCATCTACACAATATTGAATAAACTCAGAATTGACATACTCACCACCATTGTCAGATCTGAGGACCTTGAGTTTCCTCCCAGACTGGTTTTCAACCAAAGCCTTAAAGACTTTGAAGAGGCCAAAAACTTTAGACTTGTGTTTCAGGAAGTAAACCCAGCAATACCTGGAAAAGTCATCTATGAAAGTCAATGCATATTTGGCTTGACTCATGGACATATGAGGGAATGGTCCAGCAACATCACTGTGGATCAACTCGAGGGGTGCAGAGGTTCTCTCATGACTAGCTCTCTCAAATTTATGCTCTGGGTGTTTTCCTAGGATGCAACCTTGACAGACTCCTTTGGAAAATTTTATATTTGGTAACCCTATGACCATATTTTTTTCACTAATATCAGAAAGATACTTGTAATTTAGGTGGCCAAATATTTCATGCCAAAGTTTGCTTGCCTCATTAGCATGAATCAGAAGAGCAGAGGGGTTTGAGTAGGGTAAGAAGTGTGAGAACATGTATACCTTCGAAGTATGATTTGCAACTCCTTTTGTAATGACTTTACCACTTGACATCTCTGTGATCTCAACTTCATCAGGGGAGAATATGACCTTCTTTGGAGACCTAGTGTGAGTCATCTGATACATTGATAAGAGGTTAGAGGAAAGACCTGGAACATACAACACATTGTCGAACTTACCATGATCAATATCAATCCTCCCTTTTCCCAAACTTGCAGTGAGAGAGTCATCTCCCAGTACTATTGGTGGACCTTTCGACATGTCAAGTGAGATGAATGCCTCCTTGGTGAAAACCATATGTCTTGAAGCTCTAGAATCAATGATGAAACTAGGTGAGCTTGATGTGGCAGCAACCAATGCATGAACTCTCTCTCTGTCTTCTTAACTTGATCCTCCTTCCCTCTTCTTTGAGCTGTCTGTAAGGGAGATGCCATTCTTCTCTAGGAGTTGGGGCAACATGTCTATTTTCTTCTTCATGTAGGAGCTCTCAGAATGATTTCCCTTACTACAGTATGCGCACTTGCTCATTTCTCCTTTGTTCTTCTTCTTCTGGTAGTTCTTCTTGGAACCTTGAGGCTCCTCTGGAGACTTGTTCTTGTCTCTCTTTTGCTCAGGTGGCTTTTTAGCTTTCTTTTTTCTTTTTGAATCCACCCTCAAATCTACAGCAACCAGAGCTTGGTCTTTGGATGGCTTGATGGTGCCCATCATCACCAGTTTTTCTTGTTCTTGTGTGAGAGATTCTATGAAATCTGCAAGGCTAGGCATCTTCCAGGTTCGAGCTGTCAATTTTGTGGCATAAAAGGTCGAAAAAAACAATGAATAGATAGGGCCAAGCTTCAAGATTATGGCCAAGACCAACTGATCATCCTTCTTTTCGATCCCACATTGTTTTAGCTACAAAACAAGTGCTTTGAACTTGGAGAAATAGAGTTGTAGGGATTCAAAGCTATTTGGACTCAGGGAGATCAGTTCATTTTCAATTTGATGTCCCCTCATCTCATCTGTATTTCCAAAAAGATCAACAAGATTCTCTCATACTTCATTCGGTGATGTCAATCCATCAAGATGGAAAAGGAGGTCTCTGGATATGCTCAGACACAGGAGACCATAGGCCTCATCCCTCCTGTTGTTCCATTTTATCTTCTTTGTAGATGCATTGGGCTTTGCTTCTATTGCCATAGTCACTCTGTAGAGGCCTTTTTCTCTCAACAGTATCTCCATCTCTGCTTTCCATTCAAAAAAGTTAAATGGAGTCAAGATGATCTTCTGAGATTGATCCATAGCTCAGAAATTGTCCCGACAGTTTGTAGAATGCTCCCAGTCAATGATGTCAAACCTGCAAAACAAATTGATATGAGAGAAATCAATCTACAAAGGCTCTGATACCATGTGGAAATTAAACCCAGTGATAGAACAATTACACTCACAACAATTATCAATTGTACATGCAAAATCACTCACAAAAGAGACTGAATATGGAGCTGAACACTAAACTGTATTGAATAAGTGTACAATAGCCAACCCTGTGAAGTCATGGGCTGCCACAATAAATAGTTACATGAAGGATTCGAATGCATGAGGATGCAATTCTAATATAGTCAAAAGAAGGCTTACTAAATCTAAGCAAATCCCCCACAGGTGCATAAAGCAGTTTCCAAAACTATCAAGGAGCTCACGAATTGGGAAAATCAATTAGGCAAGATAAAAGGGAATGGAATGACAACTCATACATGCTTTTCATAGGAGAAAAGAGTGGAGGATGTGGAGGACAAAAAACTAGTTAACCTCACCTAGTCAAACTTTCCCAATTGCCTTAAAGCACTGAAAAAACAGGCAATAAAGCAGAAAAAGCAGAAGGGCACTTAGGAGGCCAGGAATAAAGTAGATTTGATTCCATGAGCTTTCCCAAGTGCTCCATGAGTCAAAATTAGCAAGTTTGACCACTATGGATGTGTAGATGACAACTTGCATAAGGTGGAACATGGAAACTAGGCAAATAAGACAAAAATGGATTAATTAATGTCTAAGGTAGCTAACTATGGGTTTATTATTCTAAAAAGTCCATCCAGTTCATTCATTTTTTTTCTCCCATAACTCAGGTTGATGGAAACTTGTGAGATTGAATATCCTTTCCCGATTCTGACCCAATGTATGATAGATTCCATGTTGTTATGTGTCTCTAGCTATGAATTATGTGTCTTGGCTAGTGTGGGTGGGTTCATAGGGTTGTTATCCTTGATTCCTCAAAACAAGTGCTCCACCATAACAATGTTTCTAAACACTAAAGCATTGAAACACATAAAATATATATCTAAAGGATGCAAAAGTATAAACTATTGAAAAAGGTAGTTAATGGCCAAGAGGTTGAGCACTCATTCCTTGTATAATGTAAGGCTCGATTTTCCCTCCAAAGGTGTATTTGGGAGAGGCAAACCCATCGGGCCTATGGATTGCTCGCTGGCAGCGGTTTTAGGCCTTAGTCATTTACTGGAATCCCAAAAGGCTTTCCAGGGAACCTTCTCTTATAATATTAATACCATATTATGTAAATTGTGAAAAATATTGAAAGGTTAATGGTGGATGAGCACTCACTCTTTGTATAATGCTCGGCTCATTGGTCCCCATAAGGCCACAGGGTGAGACTAGTCTAGAAAGGTTGGGTCTTTTTTAGTACTGGAGACCAGAAGGATTATAGGGAACCTTCCTTTCAAGGTTGATCCATATTTCAATAAATTTGCAAAGGAAAACTTGGTAGAGTATGAGGGAATCATACCCAAGTACTTTATCCATTTGTGAGACACCTCCATCCCCTATAGCTATCTGTCATACATATGTCAGCTTGGTAGAGTATATTTGTTGTCATTCGGATAGATCACTAAGTCAAAGTCAGTCAAGAGTAATTTCCCCTTGCCTTAACTTTTCTTTTCCATCCTCACCCATCTATAGCACATCTTCTACACTTTGTAAGTATGGCATGTACAAGCAGATTTCTAGAGGACTCTAAGATTTTTCAGAAGTAAAGGTATATTTTTTTATTATTTTATTGTTGATCACCATGATTATGAATAACTGACTCAAGTTTGGGTTTGATATATGTCATTGGCGCATTTATTACCTTGGATGGTTGCAGGATCATATTGGCATAGTATCTCACCTTGACTTTGGGTATTTTGACCTGGTCAACCTAGTTGACCAAGTCAATCATGGTTCCCAATGAAGTGACTCAAAAATAAAACCTGGTCTATATTTTTTCTAGACATTCCCATGATCAATACTGCAGTTTCAGTTTTGATATTTTCACCCCAGTTCTCCAGAAAAGTGATTGTTATCACTTAATTATTAACCAAATGATCAATTTTTATTCTAGATGGCAGTATGATTGGTTCTCCTAGAGAGGAGTGGTGTTTCAAGGGGTATGCATAGTCACTTATACCAATATTCTATGTCTCCAGATCATCTAGAGTAGTCATTTCCCCCCAGTTTTCATCCTGGAGAGAGTTATGATGGATTTATCAGTTTCTAGAGATTGTTCCAATAAAAAATGAACTAGAAAATCACTAAAAAAGTCGATTTGGCCTCCTGGGTCAAGGAAATGGCTTGGAATTTTGGAAGATGATGTTTCTTAGAATCCTAGATAGTCCTCCAGCAAATGTCCAGATTATTTTACTATGGCCCAACCGATGAGGAAACCCCCCCAAGGGGTGCCCCCTCTATTTGGCTATTGATATATTTCATTGTTATATCTTATATTATGAAGTTGTAAAGGGGCATAGGGTGAATTAATCCCCTAGTGATCCCCTCCTATGTTGTATCATGTCATATCTTATGATATGTTGTGACATTTCATGTTAGAGGGACATCCTTGAGCAAGTGTGCCTCCTCTTTGACTTAGCCGCTTGATCCATGTATTGATTGATATATTTTTGATCTCCACCGCTGATGATATTATAATATCAACCTTTGGATGAAAAGGAAAGTTATGGTTTTTGTCTCTCTCAAACTATTTAAGAGAGGCGACCCCCCCATTGTAATTCATGAGCTTTGGCACCAGAATTCTACTAAAGAGATTTTTGTCTAGGATTATTCTTATGTGCATCTTGTGGATATTTTGATGGTCTGATGATTGGAATTTATACTCTTCTAGGCTGGGCTTTATTTAGGATACATCTCACATTTATTATTTACCCATCTCATCTACAGGAAAGGGAGGCACACTAGGAGAGAGAGATGGCATTTTTGTGGGACAACTCACCTTTGTCTCGACTCTTGGGTGTATCAGGGAGTATCTTGTTCTTCATGATTTTTTTCTCTTTATTATTCGTATTTTGTTGATCTCATTCATTTGTCTGATCGGTTGATTTTTCTTTGATCTAGAAGGTTGAAGGAGGCGCTAGGGTAAGTGGCTGTGGAAAGACAACAACAATATATTTCTCAAAAAATATCATTTCAACAGGAAAGTGGCATTGTTCATTGTTTGTCAACTCATATACAGGATCCAAGTATGTCTCGCAGGTAAGTTTCTCTTAAATTATTTTTTGTATATGCATTGCTCATCATTCTATTACATTAAAATTCTCATTTCCTAGTTCCATAGGTTCTAGCTTGTGGCGAGCTATAAAATTTAAAACCACTTTGGATTTAACATAAAACCCCTAGATTTAAATTTTTGGCTTAATCAGACTCCATTTTTTCCATCTAAAGCACTGGCCGACTACTAGGGAAAAATCGCCCCCCTTGGGGAAAGTGGTCATTTTCACAAACCACAAACTGGGTATTGTTGGTTTCATTTCCATTCGCTTACACCCAACAATTATTTTGAGTATCCAATTTCAGTAATTTCCACCATTTTGCTTTAGATCCCATTTTTCTACGTAAAATCCTAAGGCTAAATTGGGGCTTTTCACTTGGATGATCCAAATCTCTTGGTTTTCGTTTTAAACTCTAATTAACCATCCTACTAAGAGATTCCACCAAGTTTCTCTTTTCTACTCATTCGTTTTCCTTATTTTAGGGTTTCTTAGTCATAGGGACGCCCCCAGGCTTGTGTCCTCACTGGTCTAAAGTGTCAGTATCCTTAACTGATGTGACATCCGAGTTCTTTCGGAAGTCTTGGATATCTTAGGTCACAACCTTGGTTTTATTTCCTCTGTCATCTTGAATAGGATCATCTCACGGGGCAACTACAAGATTTGTGATAACAATAACCATGACATTAAAACCAATGGTTAAAGTTTTTAATATGTATTATACTTTCCATGATCAATAACACAGGAATAAACCAAAGACCTGATAAAAAATCTCTATATTCATGTTTTGAGTCTTTCACCCTAAACAAAAAAAGAACAAATGGAATTAAAAGTCGGAGTGTCACCTATATTTTTTGAAGAATAATTTTTAGCCCATAATCTCCAAAAAATTCATGAAGGTTTGAAAAAGTGATCCTCAATGCCATATCTTACAACCATACCATGGGATTAAATTATCATGACTGATTGTTGTAAGCCCAAGCAACAAATTGTCAAATTAAAAGCACTAATTTTCAATAGACTGAGCTTGCACAATAGATGCAAATGAAAAACAATAACAGACTATAAGGAAATCAAATTGGATTCTGATATGTTGAGATATATGTGCCATTGTTTCACTTCGGAGAAAGAAAGCTGCATGAAATTTTTTAGACTTACTGGTGAGATTAGGTGGAAAAAGGCACAGCATGCATACTTGAATCCCTACCCTGAAATTTTGTAAAGCCAAGTTTTTTACCATGGCTTTGGTTTTGAATATGCATATGAGGATTTATTCTTTTAAGTTGTGTTTTTAGGTTCTCATCGGCCACAATGTGGCCCTTAAGGAGTTGCTAAATGTTGTCACACAAGAGAATTATTTATATAATTTCCATGCTCAAAGTATAAAACAAGAGCATGCCAAGTAACGTTAATTACTTCCATCAGTCCTGAAGAAATATCTAAATAAGATCATACACTGAAAGCATGACATTAAATAATAAAATGTACATTTATAACACATAAATCAACAAATATATGAGATCAAAGATAAACCTATAGCTCAAAAAATTCCTTTCCCTTCCAATTCCTACAGGAAAACAAACAATGAACACGTCAAATTATAGATTGAAACCTTACCTCGAATTTTTTTCAATTTTTATGCGTCGATTTGTGGGGATTATGCCACAAATGTAAGAAAATAAGGCTCAAATAAAATAATTTTGAAAAGAATAAATCCCTAACAAAATTAGGAAATATATGAGAACAAAGATAAAATCTATAGCTCAAAATTTATGTTTGCCTCCATTTTCAAAACAAGTTTCACGACATGAAATTATAGATAGAACTCTTACCTCACAAATTTTGCAATTTTCTATCAAAAATATATCTTTACTGTGCCTCGGGACAATGTAATTCTTGGATTAACAATGATTAGTTCAACAACCAAAATAATAATTTCCAATTTTCATATAGCAAACAATAAAATATTTAACAAGATAAATCATTAAACAAATGGATAGCATATTCAAATCAAAGATTTTGATTTTAAATTGATGAGGCACAATGCTCAAAATGTGGCATATAAGCAAGCACAAAGTCCTGGATGAACAGAGTTTTGTTCACCAACCCAAAATGCATTTTACAAATTTTCATATAGCCAAAAGATGAAAGATTTAGCTGAACTTCATATTTGCTGAAGGAACCTATGTTTGAAGATGAGATTGTAGTAAGAGAGTTGAAGAATGAATTAATTTCTGAAATTAAATCTGAATTTCAAAGGAAATAAATAAATTTTGAAGAGGGAAATGTCTACAGTGGCATTAAGGATGTATGGGTGACAGAAAAAGAAGAAGAGGGCAACCAACAACTTAAAGATGATGGTGTTGAATATGTTTTGAAGTAGAAATGGAGAAGGTACTTAAATGCCTTAAGCATATTTTGGAAAATGTGTGGTGAACCAAAGGAAAGTGAGAATTTGAAGACTCTTGCATATGGACAAAGGCAGTTACAAAGAGATGGTCTCAAGAAATCTAATAATGTTGAGACAAAAGAAGTTGAATCTGAAAGTTTTGAAAGTGATAACATAAATCCTATTGTAGAACATTGGGAGAGAAAATTCTATGTTCTAAATATCTTTCAGGAGATGTACAATGGTATAGAAGGTTATATGGATGTTTATATCCATGTGAGTGAAAGAAGAGTGCAATGGAAAAAGTAATGAGGATAAAGATTGTTTGCAGCAGAGAAAAAAATCACCAGGTGAGATAGATGAGCTGTGGAAATTGATGTCGTTTTCTAAGATAAGCTACAACCAAATGAAGCAAGCAATCCATAGTAAGATTGGATTGAAGGTAAAGAACACTGAAGGTAAAATTTGTGGAGCATTACGGTACAAGGTCTGAAAACCTGGAAGGTTACAACCAACAAGACATGATGATATCAGAGCTTATGGAAAATCGTAAACAAAGGTTTGGGACCCAGGAATATAAATACTGAAGACACATGACAAGGTACAATGCAAGCAAGAGAGATGATTCTGTGAACTACGAGGAAAAACATCAGCCAACTTTTACAAGATAGATCATCCATACATGTCTAAGGAGGAAACATAAAGATCCTAGTTCAGTATATCCAAGGAAGTGCTCAGGGAAGTGTACTAATATCAATACCCTCAGAGGAGAAACAATGTCAACCTCAAGACATCCAATATGATGCCAAAACACTCAACCATCCATACTTGAAACTAAATCAACCAAAAGGTTGAAGAGTAGGAGGTATAAGATCTACTCTAGAAGAGTTGTAGCTTATCTTCCCCAATAGATATTTCCTCATAATATTCAGTGAAGGAAAGTAGGCCCGCAACCATGGGCAGCGCTTCCTTGGATAAACTTACTGCCCTCTTATTGTGTTATGTAAAGACATTATGAAAGTCTAAAGTGTGAAAGAAGGCCTTCAACTCCATAATGTTATCACACCAACCATCCAGATCGAGGGCAAAGAGAGTGGCCTTATCATTAGCCTAATTAATGATTACAGAAGAGTCCCCATATACACAGAGAGAGGGATTGTCAATCTCTTTTGCAAAAAATAGTAGATCCCAAAGAGCCAATAATTTCGCTCTGGTGTTGGTGCTGCACCCACATCCCATCTTTGTGCTCTAGTGTTGGTGCTCTTATATAGTCTATGTGAAGGTATTTGATCTTTGATGAATGTTAGTTTTTGTAGAAGAATTTAGATGTGCATAAACCATGATGAGAAGACAGTCTATTTAGGTGAAATACTGTGAATACATGCATATCTAATTTGAATGAAAGATAGAGAAATTCTAAACTGTGTAATTCAGGTAGTGAACTCGATTTGTGATTTGGGAGTTCTGTGAAGCTTTGATAAAGGGAGATTGGTAAATTTGTGTTGTTCCTGTCAATAATGTGTATTTGGAAATAACACTTTCTCTAAGTTATTATTGGATACTACATCTACATGACTAGTATGCAAGTGTGCATGTAAAGCAATCTGAGGCATTATTCGCCTCTCTATTTGACAGAAGGAACAACGTAACCTCCTGCAAGCTATGCATTTGGAGTATGGTAAGGATTACTATTTATTAAAAGTTTAGTTTAATTATAATTATGCAACCAAATATCTCAACTCTCTCCACACTATTGATGTATTTGTAACTTCGGAATGTATTCACTTGTATATGTAATATATTGTATTTCATTGGTCCCTAATGTTCCTATAGAGAGAATCATTAATGTAATCAAGTCATGTAAAGTCATAGAGATTAACCCTCCTTTGTAAGTTGAGGGTAAATTCCCCACAGTTGTGGGGCACTAGGGTTATTAGAATCTCCTAGAGAAGTCGACCCTGGTAAGTAAGTGTCAATTCAAAAACTGTCAATTCAAAAACTAGTATAAATAGAGAGTGATCCTCTCTATTTGAGACACACACTCACCCAGCTATAGCACAAAAGTGAGAGAAGAGGAGCTCGCACAAGTGAGAGAGAGAACAGCTGTTGGAGATCATATTTTTGTCTTTGGGTTTTATTGCTTCCATTGGTGCTCATTCTATCTCTGAGGAAGTTGTAGAGTTTTCTCCTTTATGTTTTTCTCAAGGAAAATATTTGTGTCTATTGTCTCTTATGATTCATTGTTGTGCATGTTATTCTCTCAGATAAGATCCTAAGATCATATTGTTTAAATGATAAAAATCTAACATGGTATGAGTGCTAACCTAAGAAAAAGACACTGTGCAGCTATAGAAGCTAGGGATTCTTAATTTTTGGGTCTCTCTCCATAGATCATAAACAAAAGGAGTCTAGGCTAACTCTCCATTGAAGGGCGCATCTTTTTGTCGAAGCAGAATTTGATTCCGGTCATTTTCAGTCACTACTGCAGGAAATTAGGTCTTTTCACAGAAGAGGAATTTTCGAGTGAGCCTAGTATAGGATTTATCTTCTCCTCAAAATTGAAATTTAGAGACCAAGAATGAAATTTTTGGTTGGGTAAAACTCCAGGAAAGTCAAACCCTAATTTGACCTCAGACCAAAAAACCCTAAAATACTAAAACTAGTAGTTTTGGTACATTTGCTATATCTCGATATTGGAGAAGGATCAGAAGCTGAAATTTTTACAGGACAAATAAACGTTCATGCTGAACACTGTGTAAAAATTGTAGCCCCATATTTGCCATATTATGGGAGATATGATTGCTCCAAAATAGGGTTCCAACCTCTCCGAGGATTAATCCCTAAACAAGACACCTAGGGAGAATTGCTCTATCTTGGGATACAGAGGCGCAAATGAAATTTAGCAAGATGTTCCAAATAGGTCATGCACTATAATTTATGTGGTAAAATTTTCAGACCCAAAAGGTGAAACGGTGACATGTGGTAGTCTGTATAAGTTCACTATTATGAATAGTCCTTAAACAAGTCACCTTGGGAAAACTCTCATAAGTCCCAATTTTTGAAACCAATTCTAATCAAACCTATGGTGTTTGAAAGCAGATAGATGAGGCTATATTAATACGATATTTTAGACACATGAGAGTAGTACTTTCAGAGATATTGCAGAAATAATATTAGACATTTCTGCAGAAGAAATTGGAAAACTGGGGCTTTCTATTCCAGGAGCTTCCTTCCACTATTTTCAGAAAGGAGTACATTGGATAGCTCACCTTGAAGAGGCCCATCTTTCTATCAAATCAGATTTGAAAGATTCCAAGTTTTTAAAATTAGGGTCTCTCTGACAAACCCTAGATTACCTACATCCGGAACTAGGACGAACACCTCAAATTGGTAAGATCTAATATTTTGCTATTTACATTTGAGGTTATCATTTCAAAATGACCTATCACACCAGCTTGATGACAAGCTTGGTGAACCTGAAAACTTCCGCGCATGGAATTATAGGATTTCATTAGTTCTTGAAGAAAATGAATTGGAAACCTACATCAGTGAAGAGGTTCCAGTTCTGGAGGGAGATGAGGCTAAAGCCTGAAAAAAGAAGAACTTGGTCAAGGCCAAGAGGATCATTCAATGATTCAATCAAGGATCACCTTATATCACAAGTGTCTTCCCGAAAGACACCTAAACAGATGTCTAATTCCTTAATGAATATATTTGAAGGGAAGAACATAAATTAGAAGATGACTTTGAGAAACCAGTTGAAGATTGTAAATATCCAGAACAACTTGAAGAGACTATACAGTCATGCTTTACAAGGGTCTCTCAGATCAAAGAACAACTTGAAGTAGTGGATGAAGAAGTAGAGAATGCAGAAATTGTGATAACCACCTTGAATGGATTCCCGGTATTATGGGGTTCATTCATTCAAGGAATGTGTGCCAGAAGGAAGTGATTACCTTCAGTAGACTCTGGGAAGAGTGTACACAAGATGAAGATCGACTCACAATAAGAGAAAATAAGATGGGATAAACTGAAGATCTAGCTCTCACGATTCAAAGAAGATCCCTCAAGCGATGAGGAATATGAAGGACTCAATTCTTGACGAAACTCTTATCCATCTTAGCATTTGGATAAGAAATGGTGTTGTTATGAATGAAGAAGATGATGAGGCTGAAATAAGGAGTCTACCCATGAAACAAATAAAGATAAGTATTCAATTGTCATTTCATCATATTATTTTGTTATGCATTTGTTTATATTCAGTTGATGTGTTATGCATGATAGAATGTTTGCATTAATGACATTATACTACTAATATGCATGTGATGGGTAAGTAGCTCATGGTGATATACAACTCTCCATTGCTACTTATCTAGAATGAAACCTCTTTGCTGACATATTGGATTAGTGCACAATCTCAATGATGTCATGGTAGAGATGGAAGGAATCTAGAAATTTTCCGTGAGATATGGATGAATGTTGTCTTGGCTAAAATAGTTGCAGGATTATATCTTTATGCATAAGAATTTTCCATTATAAATATGCCTTATGAAATGTTTCTAACCATAAAACTAATGCATTTGACTTGTAAGAAAGATCATGTACAATCGCCTACAAGAAAAGAAGGTCGAGACTTGTTCCGAAGAACAAGTGACGACAGTTCAAGATTCACTCTAATAATCCAAGATGAAGAATGATGACTAGAATGTGAAGTCGAATACATGAAGGGAAGTTTGTAGTATCTTCCATATGGATCTGCAAGATCCGGCATGCAGTAGATGACAACATCGTGGGATACAAGGAAAGATTCGTAGCACGAGGCCTCTCACAAAAAGAAATCATAAACTATGAAGAGACATTTGCAGCCAGTGGAAGTTAAGACACATGACATACAGACTCATGTGTGCAAATTAAAGAAGGCCTTGTACGAGCTCAGAAGACACCCATGGGACAACACATACATGAGGAGCTTGAATATCATTTAGAGGGATGAAGATATTAACATTTTCTACAAGGTTGAAGATGAAAGCCTATAGAGGATGACAAGCTCACAGATTGGTGTGAGAAGAAATCTTGAAAATGTTCAAGATAGAGGATCTTGGTATTGAATGACCCTAGATGGATACATAGAATATTAGTAGCAAAGAAAGATACTTGTCACTCCAATACAGAATGTTTCAATACATAGTGTATGAAACGAAGAGGGAGAATGATGCTCCACTTTATAGGGAGTGACTGCAGAAGATCCTGAGGTTCGACATGGTACACCAGGATGGATAGATTACTGATGGATCTAATCTTTACTGAGAGTAAAGTAGATTCCAACCTTTTCTTCAAGGTTGAAGGTGGAATACCAGTGATGCTCCTGTTATATGTCGATGACTTGTTCTTGACATAAAAAGTGGAACTCATTAAAGTTCCAAGAAGGAGACTTGCTGCTGAGTTCGAGATGAAAGACTTGGATATGATGCACTACTTTCTTTGCATGGAGGTGTGGCAGAGTATAGATGGAATCTCCTTGGGATAAGGTAAGTATGCAGTAGAGATCCTGAAGAGGTTCAGGATGATGGACTGCAAGGCCATGACCACACCTATGGAATCGAACTTGAAGCTTTTGAGTGATGCTTCATCAAATTAGGTTGATGCTATGATGTATCATCGCATGATTGGGTCCTTGATGTACCTGACGAACACAAAACCATACATTTTCTTTGTTGTGAACACATTGAGCCAGTTCTTGACAAATCTGAGACATGTTCAACTGATTGTTGCAAAGCGTATTCTGAGGTACTATTGGTGAAAAACCCACCAACAAAGCTTTGGTGATAGGGGTTCTCACTCAATCAACGCCCAACCAGTGAAATCTCCCTCAGCACCGGCCTAGAAAGGTTTTACCCTGTCCAACAACATCCGCAGAGTGGACGAAGTCTCACCCGAGATGTTCAAGGGAGAGTTTTTGGAACCAAGTTTCTGACAGTGGGAAGGGAAGATATGGCATCCGATGGGTAAAACATCATAAAAATTAGATTACATAGCTAAGATAGTGATCATGATCTATCTTCATCGCTACAGATCTAACAAATCGCATCATTCATTTGTCGCGGTAGTATCAGCACAACAGTATAAAACAACTTTAACCATCATTTATCAGAAATGTAACAGAATTGGAAGAGATCTCAGCAACATCATAAAAAAGATGGAATAGACCACATCATCATCAATAAATCATAACCGAAAGACAACAACAATAGATCATAACATCATCATAATAGATTCGACACACTTCTCATTGATATCACAGCAGAGAAAACAATAAGACAAATACAATATTTATGCGACAACTGTCATGTCATATTCATTCTGCACAATAGATCCAAATAGATAATTCTTCCACAACAGGAGACCAATTACATCCTAAAACTCAGATAGATTGCAGATCAAACAGATGATTCTCCTATGTCTATTACTATCCAAGTATTATGATGTCTATTACAATTGCAAAACTAGATCTATATATAGGCTTGGTCCTTTACATAGAAGGTCTACTCCTAACTAACTTCTAACCGCTAATGACCTACGGCGACAAAAATTGGTCAAAGAATAAATTAAATATTCAAAAACGGTTATCTTTCTTCCCATCGCACTAATCTAGCCTTGTGTGGTGCCGCGTGAACTTGCCCAGCTACCACGAAGCTGCGCAACTCACTTACCAAAATCCCTGCCAATAGGACCCCAACACAGTCTTGTGGCTCGTTCCCGAGACATGTTAGGTTGACAGGGTATACGCCGGCGTCTTGTCCTTGAAGTCTTCGAACTACTGCGAGATCTCCCGAACTTGCAACTGGACCATTTCGGTAGCGCTTTGACAGTTTAGCAAAAATTGTTGCACGGGGTGCTCTTCCCTAGCCTTGCCATCGACCATCTTTTGGCTCTCTTGCACCACCTGTAGCATTGTGACTACTTTAACAGCCAATTTCCCACCAACTTTTTGAAAATCATCTAACTGGGTACGACTCTTTCGTTGACGTTCCTGGGTGTGAGCAGCTATTTGCTGTAGGTCCTTCAATTCCGTAGCCCACATGATCTGCACCATCAACAAAATTTCCCGTAGCAATGTCTTTCGTGTCGTCAACTGGACTTTAGCTTCTTGTACCTGTTTTGTCAACTAGTCGAGCTGTTCATCTTGGACAACGTTTTGCCAAAACTGTGTTGTCACCTCCATGATTGACTTGGCCTCTTGCTCCATGGTTTCAAATTGAGCCGCTATCTCTTCAATGGAAGTCTTTCATTCTGCAACCTACTCCAGCGAGGTTGTTGGTTGGACCAGGGCATTGAGCAGCGGATTGGTGTCCTGGAGCTGGACAATAGTTGCCCCTAGTCACCTGGCCTTATCGACTGGGGTGAGCTTGGTCATGCTCTGAGAAATATGTTGACATGCCTCATCAACAGCTTGCTCGACCTCGCCAATAATTATGCACAACTGCGCCTTCTCTATGATGAGGCAGTCTTGCACCTTCTTCAGCTCTGTAATTTCTTCAGTAGTATTACGCTATAGCTTGGCTTGCACCACCTTCAATGCATCTATTTCGTGTACCTTCTTGTCTTCCAGCTGCACCCTGACTTGATTCATCTCCTATATTCCTTCTACAACTTCTCAGCTACACTTTGTGACTGCACATAGCCATTAGCCAGCTTCTTTTGTCTATCCACCAACTCTTGGGAGGCAACATGATGTAGCTCCGCCAGCACTTGAGCTAGTAACTTGTTCAGATCCAAAGCAATGCTCTAGATTGGCTATAGTAACTGGTGTACTTCTTCACTCCCCACGTTGATCATAGTTGGGGGAACTTGAATGTTCCTAACCCGGGGCTTGGTGTTGATCGATGGGACTTCTTGCATCACAGGTCTCACAGATGTCTGCATGGAAACAATATAAAAAATGGAACTCAACCTATCCCTTACCACACCAAAATCTTTGTGGTTGGACTCACGAATCACCTGTGTCGTAGCCTCAGAGGAATCAATGACCTCTTTGATGAGCCGCTACATTTGGTCCTCCATCCCCAACTGGATACCACTATCTACATCGTATTCCTGGCGCCATTTGGTGTGATTCTCCTCCCGCATGCATTGTGCTTCAGCCCCAGGGTCCATTGATGACTCGTTGTCAGAGTCGTGAACACTCATCTCCTTCTGGGCAGGCTCCTCCAGGGCATCAGGTGGTGGCTCCTTAGATAGTTCCTCCTGACTCACAGGGTTGTGCCATTCAGTTGGCCACTCTTGAACAATAACATCCAATTATTCAGCCATGATTTTGTAAGCCATAGGTAGCCACTACTTGTCAGGATCTCGTCGTTCCTGAATGTAAATGGAATGTGCCCCGATAGAGAATCGAATGAGCCGATGATACTTGGTCGCTGCATAAGGAGATACTCAGGGAACTATGATAGCGGTGGCTTGCAGTGCTTCCCAATAGACCCAAAAATGAATTACACAATTTTCTTGTCGACTGGGCTCCTCAACCCACCACAAATTCTAATATCGTGCGCTGCGGGACACCTTCGTCGCATCAACTTCCATTAGTTGGTAATCTTCGGGTTCCATCCAGGCGACAAGTGCAATAAGAATTAATAGCCAACTATATGAAAATGACCACCCAGCCTGAGTAGTGAGAGCATCTTCAAGCAACTGGTTTAGTAAGAACAAGGACCAGTTCATTTGTACGCCTTCTTCAAATTTTTGGGCATATGCAACCATGCTTGAGTTGCACTGGACCGGTCGATTCCCCCGAACAACCTTGCTTTCCAAAATTTGTGCCCGGATATGCACTGATTGTGAGTTAATGCTATCAATACGGTAGGCACGACCATCCCGCTGTAACCCAAAGCGCTACTTCAGTTGGTTGAGAAGATTCTTGTTGATATCCCTCCCACGAATATACTACACCGAATCTTCCCCAGCCTTTGGCAAGCCCGCAATGCTTGCAATTAAGTATACTTTGACAAGAATTGGCATATTCAACTAGAGCATCCCACCATGAAAATAGGCCAATATTTTCTTAACACACACATGGGATTCATTCAGTTGCCCAAAATGAGGCATATTGATGAGCCCCAACAATCCAGAGTTGTCTAACCCACTTGCCCAAGTTGAGGAATCTTTTGAATTGGGGCACCAGGACCGTCGGAATTGACTCATAGGGCTCATCCTGGACATCTTTAAGTAACAACAAATCATGGTCCTCAAACTTCAACTTGATCAAGGTAGGGATGATATCGACCAAGAAAGTCATCCCTTTCGGCAGTGGTGACAATTTTGGTGGATGCTTTTGATTTTTCATCGGCTTCCTTAGCTTTGCTCTCGGATGCATAGGAGCGACATATCCCAAAATATCATGAACAAAGATGCCCCTAGGTTCCATAGACTCTATAGCTCCCAAGATTGATGGCCGACTTATGCACGGTTCCTTCTCCTTGCACTCTAGCCGAATTACGGGTGTGCCTCTTCTACGACGGCGTGGAAGTGGGATTTTGAGCCTGCCTCTTTCTCTTGGGGATAGACGATGAGCCAACTGACATGCTCATGACTTCTTCTTCGAAGGCTGTGGGCCAAACAGGGGACTCTTATTCACTTGAAATCTCAATTTCATCGAGGTCACTCAACATGCCTCACACCCCAACCCTTACAATGCACTCGACGACTCTAGCCTTCTACTCTGCAACTCACTCAAAATCTCACAACACAACTGCACAATTCACAGTCTGCTCACTCAACTGAATAATGCATTATGCTCATGTGTCACACGCTTTTCATAGGTACCTCCCATTTTAAACTCATCATGGCGGAATCTACAATCTCCATCATGACTAAATCCAGTAGTAATGATGCCAAATCCGTCGGCAATCCTACTCTTCTAACGGTCGGATCGACCATTAATGCACATTGCTTCAACAAGTGTTGCCAGCTAACTGTTTTAACTACCTGCATTTATTATTGCTTTGATCAACCCACAACTCTGCATTTGTTACAGGTGATCTCTCCTTTCATCACTACTAGCTCCTATCCTTGCGTAGCCTCATCCCCTAGTCTCGCCTTCCTGCTTAGCTAAAAAAAAAATTTATTTTATTTATTTTAATTTTTTTTACAGTGCCTCAAGCAGTGCACAGCTCTGGCCTTGTCCTATAGGGCTTTAAGCGACTCTCATTGATGAGTGTTAGCAATACCACACCATATAATTTTCATAATTGAATTGCACCTCCAGAAGTAATGGAATGAACAAGATACGGTCCTAACCAGTGCATCTGTAACTTACCTAGATGCTTTATGAACTTGCTGTCGTATCATAGCACCAACATTAGAAGAAATTTTAATTTAAAATGGGACTTCCAAAAATAATATAAATTCCATGTCATCATGTATTAGCCAATCAAAATGCTTTAAAATTCAACAAGGGAGCACCTCTTAAACAATTTTTTAAAATAAATTTGGAGATAAGTATCATAAACAAACTACTTTTTTGTTCATATTTTCGGCATATCTCCCTATGTTTTTACTCAAATTTTGATCGGGAGAACTCGTTGGATGCGGAATTAAATTCCACATCTAACGAGTACCCACTCAACATACTTTTTATGGGCCCCACTACCCCAAAAACAAGAAACACCTGAAAAAATGTGATTTTGGCCATTGTCTCCTCGTCCCAGTAGTCCCCGACATTGGAAAATTTTGGGTTCTCTTCTGACCCGATGTTGACTTTTTTGATCTTCAGTGATTGACTCACTGAATCCATCGGTATTTTGGGTGCTGCAGCATCATGGCTTCCTTCTGATTTCGGCATCGTCCTCAGGTTCACCAGACATGTTGTAGCATGTCATCATGGATTGTATCGAGCAGTGTGCATGTGGATCAACTGGGTATGCGACAAGGATGACTTTCAACACTACGTCACAGAGGATTTGTAATGCATTATGAAATTTTGGGTTGGCATCCCGAAAACTAAACGTCTGCATAAAGCAAACAGAAAAATCCTCCCAAGTGGTTATGGTTCTGCGCAATTCTACCGCTACATACCAGGATCTCGGCATCTCATCCAGAGGGTGAACAAAATCATGGACCCATTCATATTCAGGTCACAATGCCCATAAGGCCTAAAATTCTATCAAATGATTGGTGGGTTCGTTATGCCCGTTGTACCTCCCCGCATGATAGACCTTCGAATCGCCGAAGCCTACCATCATCAATCTCTAACACTATTCCTAGTCATGGATCATCTGCTTGTGCATCGCCCACCATTGAGCTAGAGTAGCCTTCAGCGTGACGTCTAGGGACAATATCCTTTGTTGTTCAAACACTTTCTCTTCAAATTCTCGAAGGAATTATGATAACGCTAGAAGCCCTTCGTAAATTGGAAACTCAATAGTCTCAGCCGCGACATGACAGAGAGACCGTGTAATTAACCCACATTTCCTGAACAACACTTCATGCAACCTATTCTTCCAATTTTCCAGAGCATCATCAGAATCATAGGATGCAGAACTTGCGCTATTCCATCCAAGTTCGCCATCAACGGTAGGATGGATATAGTCTTCATAGATATTATAACCATGATCCCAACCTTTACCGGCTTCATCCTTCACTGGTTCAATATACTGATGTCTTTCCTGAGGGTCCATAGGAGCGATGACCCTGACATCCTGATTCTCAAATGTCATGACCCATTTCTTGAAATTGATGACTTTCATGCTATCATTAGCCCACCCAATCCCTAGCGATGTGGGATAAGAACCTCCATATTCAACTACTTCTATCACGTCAAAATCAGCATGTGTTTTCATACCTTCAATATCGACAACTAGTTTTGAGACGCGACTAATCGGCTGAACGTTTTCCTGATTTGCAATTCGCAACTGCACTAGCGACCATCCCAAGGTCGGCTTCCCCATCAACTGCCAAGTTTGCTTGGTTAAAATGTTTACATCTAATCCAAGATCGAGAATAACTAAGTCAACCTCATAATCTTCGATCTGGATATTCATCCTCATCTCCTTTCATGTCTTCCTCTTTTGCAAAGAGTTCACTGCAACATCCTTCACGGCCTTATCTTGGTGGTACAATAACATCTCAAGCTCGACAAGGGCTTCAGGGTCCCTTGCCAGCGACAGAAAAATCTCAAAGAACTGCTGCAAGGTACCATGCTTCCCCGATGGGCCTGCCTCTACAGATGGATCAAAAGAAAATGGCATGTCAATAATCGGTAACTTACCTGGATTTCTTCTAATCGCATACTTCACCCCAAAGAAGGTGTCTTTCTCCATCACAATATCAAATGCTACCTTTTTCTTTCCAGCGAGCCGAAATTGCTACCACGGTTCGTCTTTCTAGTGACAACCCCAATGTTGACATCCTTCGTTCGTGGTTTGGCTTGAATTGTTGCAACCGTTGATCCTTGATTTAGGTTCAATGGTGGGTTTTGATTCAACAATTGATTTTGAGTCTGTGGCGGGTTTTGAATCTGAGTCTACAGTGGGATCTGATTCTGCATTATTAGTTGGTTTTATACTTGGAACATTGGCTGGTTCTAAGTCTGCGCATTCTGCAACTCAAGAATGTTTCCATCCTACCATTTTGCAATCAGCTGAGGGAAATTTTTAACATTATACTCACTGACCACATAATACATATACTGCACATGAGGGCACTCCCTCTGATAGTTCCCAAATATTCCACAGGTATAACACTATATTGATTCGCGACCTCGTCCTCCTCCTCATCCTTTGAATCCTCCGCAGAATCCTCCTCAGATTCCTCTTTGCTAAAACTGAGGCTAGGCCATTCGCTACTGCGGTGGGTTTGGTTGCTGCTGGACATAGTGCGTAGCTTGAACATATTTTGGATGAGACTGAATGAGCGGCACCTGATTATACTGTGGTCATGGTGCATACTGTGGTTGTGCTACAAGCCGAGGTTGAGGTGCAAATTGTGGCTGTGCTGTAAACTGCTGCTACGGTTGTGTTGGGACAAACTAGATCTGGGGCGCTAGTGTATACTGCACCTGTGTTGTTGGTTGTTCCATCTGTGGCTGCTCTTGCATTTCTCGGGGGTCCTCACCTTTCACAAAATATGAATCATATGTCCTTTCCTGGAGCAAACCATAAGCTTGACAGTTTTTATCATCATGTCCTACTAACCGAGAAAAGGTACAATACAGATTTAATACCTTGGTAACCATCTTTTGCATGTATTCTCAGTTCTCATGTCAATGCCCATATACTAGACATATGCGGCACCATGGTATACCAGTGCAACTCAACGGATTTGGAGCTCCTGAAAGCAAATAATTTTGGAATGTCAGACATGTATCCTTGGTATGTACGTCTGCATGACACCGGGTGCACCAAAGGTCGTCACAATCTTCCTTAGCCTTCTTGATATCTTGTAGTTGGAGCATCAGATTGGCCAACTGTGCTTGAATCTAGTTCATTCCGACCGTGGTTTCTCCTACCGGCGATGCCTCCAATTTCATCGTAGTTTCCAAATCCTCGCTCCGTGTCGCAATTTTTTGCTGCATTAGTGGTTTTCTGATATGTGGGACAAGCACGGCAATGAACCACTCCTTTTGCTGAACATAGCTCATCTGGAAGTTGACTCGATCCATCAACATCTTAAACCGTTGATCAAAGTACCAAATTGTTTCATTGGGGAACTGCTTGATTTCTTTTAACTCGGTAATGTACTGAGCCTCAGACTTTGGTCTCTTGAATTCTTTAAATAACCCCGTACAAATCTCATCCAATGTTTTCGTGGTACCTCCTTGAGGAACCCGCATGAATTGTTGGGTAAAATATGCATTGTCTAATTCAACACTTAATTTTCAACCCGAGAAGGGAGCTTATGAGATGCAAACACTATATGTGTAGAGTTGAAGGCTTGAACTAACCTAAGCTAACTAAATATGCAAATGCGCTAACATGCAACTATATGATTTTAAACTACATGCATAACTTTCATAATTTAAATGCAAGAGTTTAATATGTCTATAAAAACAGAAAACCAACTAAGAACTTAAAAGGTAACTATGAATTCAAATATAATCTAACGTTATGCTAATCCATTCTATGAAATGAAACTGCAACGACTAATGTGGGAAAGAGGTCACTTGGTTCGAAAGCAATCTAATCTAATGAGAGTAAATTTAAATATTCAAAATAGGCAATAAATCAACTAAACTATTTCATGAATGCATGAACTAGATGCTTATGCAGGGATGAGAATCTGCTTAACCATGTGATTAACTACGAAAGCAAATACTGAAATTAATTATGAAAGCAAATATGAAATTAATTACTATAAAACGAGAAATTATGCTACAAGTGGAAACAACAATTAATCTATCTATTCTATAGGTGAAACTACTATATATTTTCAAAAGAGCAAACTAACTGACTATCCTACTCTAGTTATCAAACTTATGCAATCGTATAAAAAAAATTCAAACACCAATCTAAGGACCAAGTGTAAACAAACACTTTACGGGGAATCATAAACTAATGTAAGCAAACTAGTTTAACAAATCTAACCTAATCAACAACCGATCTATGAGCTTTGAAAAGTAAACTTATATTAAACTTAATCTATGAGAGAATTCAAGATAAAACTTTAAAATACTAAAAAATAATGCATCAGTTGAAGATAAAAACATAAATGTAGCACTTGTCTAATTAATTCCATATTTAATTAATTAAAACGTCAAACTCAAAATAATATATTCATGAAAACTTTCGAAATACAAGTACTTATGTTATTTGAAGCAAAACTATGAACTACCAAAATAAAATCTATGAAAAACCCAAATTTATAACTTATTCTTTAAAAAAAAAAAACATGTTCCAAATAAAATGTATATTATAAATCACAAAACAAAATCTAAAATAATTAACATAAAAGAAAAGACTATAACCAAATATTGATCAATACAAACTAAATAAATAAAACTAATTAAATGAATTAATATGAATTATAAATTAAATTAATGTATACTAACTAAACCAATTTACAAATCAACCACAAACTAAAAACTTAAAAACAATCTGAAGTAAAATTTAAAAACGTTATTGAATAGCAAATTACAAACTAAATTAATATAAATTAACTAAACTAAACTATAAACTAAAGAAACAAAATAAACCACCAATTACAAACTAAACTACACACTATAAATAAATATAAAATAAATAAGTTTTAACATTACATCATCCGAAAGCGTTGTATGTGCATAAAACTTGACATGGGATTAATGCATAAATCGTTATATGTATGCAGAGATTTATACAAGATTTGCAAAACTATATAATTACACTATATAATCACGTGTATATAAAGCTACAATATTATATGTTAAAGTACTGGTAAATTAGCATAAAACCTAATTAACTATCCCTGTATTAAACAATTCTGGAAATGACTGCAAATTCTAGAAAATTCTATCTAAATTCGAATTAAAGGATGAAAGACAGACTGGAAAGCAATCTGGACGAATAGTGCGAATGGAAGGCTTAGAGATGAACTAAACATAAATACAAATGGCTGGCTGTATCAATTCTGAAAATATAAATTGCAAAAACACAGGAAAATTATAGTTTATCAACAACAAAACATCATCTACAGGAAAACTAAATACATAGGCATAAAACAAAATTACTTATCTGCAAAAACGAAAGGAAACTGCTGAATATGTACAAATAGAACCTCCAGTTGTTAAGGGGCCCTTCTCAGCAATCAGGGGCTACGTCTAAGCACTTACATGAACATGATCATACATAGCAAGAATGTAACTTATATTAAGATAAGGAACAATATTTGCGGAGTTCTTGAGAATGAATGATTACATGCAAAGACTAACTAGCTAAACACTTGCATGGATGCCGATATATATATAATGTTTACAGGAGTGAGCAGGTCGACCCTTTTAGTGGTCGACCGCTCCTAAATTTAGTCAATCATAATGACCATTAAACTAATCAAATTCCAACACACAAGCATCTTCCTTCTTCGGTATGATTCAGGTTCTCTTCAGTGTGAACGTGGCATGCAGGCTCCTTCTTTAGCATGGTTGAAGATGTGGTGTTGGACAGAGGAGCATGACAATGATCCTTCTAGATTGATAAATGTCTCCAACAACCAAATGCATGGACAACAGGTGGTTTTCAGACCCATTTCAGACTTTAATACCAGGCATCAGTGCAAGGTTAACTCGGCAATCTGGATGATAGGATGTGTCGTGAGCTGGACACTAAGATTAATTCGTGGCTGAATTCTATTGGTTGGGTGCTGGGTTCTTTTGTTGAGTGCTTGGTTTAATTATGGCTGGGATTCATTTTGATGACTGCGCATTTCCATTATGCCCCTCCATTTCTTCACGGCGTGTGTTAATCCTCCATATTCGCGTTTCTGTAGATCCCTTTACGGCCTGCATAAAACATACAATCTGTTAGTTGCAAAAACACGAAATGGTATATATATTAAACATAAAATATTAAAGCGAATGATTTTATAAGGAGATGATGTATGTGAATAATATATAAATGAACCCACTTTAAAATGAATTAAAGGGAATTGGACACATGAGATATGGTTTTAAATACAATCCATGTCATATTCCACTTTATGCTTTGGTTAATACGAGTGGATTTGAATATATTTGTTTTAATATTGAATTCCCATTTTTTAAATATTTTTTATTTTCTTTATTTAGTTTCCATTTTTTAATGTTTTTTATTTTCTTTCTTATTTAATTTTAAACAAATACTCCAAGTTCATCATTACTCATGGTTTTTGTATGAGTAGGTATTCATGGGACCGACGAAAAATAGAAGGTGAGGATAAAACAAACCAAGAACCTAAGAAACATGCCATTAAACCTAGCATGAAACTTAGGACCGAAAGAAGGGGCTGAATGGATTGCCAAAATGCGCACTAAATGCAATAACACATCAATAATGATGAATTAAGCTTATTTTACATTTATAATTTATAATTGATGAAAACATAGTAAAAGGTAGGCAATTTAAAGATAAATGTATTAGATTTCGGTAAATAGGACAAGAAATTAATGTAAATAAAGCTATTATAAAAGACAATTTCGAGGCCCAACATACCCCCAGACCAAAGATATGGCATGTCCTCGTGCCATGAATGAATCGGAAGTGATCTTTTATTTATTCAAAAACTCTTCTTGAGCATTAATATTTTATAGGAAATGGTTCATCATGTGGAAATTTAACCCAGGTGTTAGAACAATTACACTCACAAAAATTGCCAATTACACACAAAGGAGACTGAATATGGAGCTGAACACTAATATGTATTGAATAAGTGTACAATAGCCAACCCTATGAAGTCATAGGCTTCCACAATAAATAATTACATGAGATATTCGAATGCATAAGGATGCCATTCGAATTTGGTCAAAAGCAGGCTTACTAAATCTAAGCAAATCCCCCATAGGTGCATAAAGAAGTTTCCAAATCTATCTAAGAGCTCACGAATTGGAAAAATCAATTAGGCAAGCTAATAGATGATGGAAGGACAACTCATGCATGCTTTTCTTAGGAGAAAAGAGTGGAGGATGATGAGGACAAAAACAAGTTAACTTCACCTAGTCAAACTTTCCCAATTGTCTTAAAACTCAGAAAAAAGCAAGCAATAAAGCAGAAAAAGTAGGCATGCACTAGGAAGGCCATGAATAAAGTAGATTTGATTCCAAGTGGTTTCCCAAGTGCTCCATGACTCAAATTTATCAAGTTTGACCACTTTGGATGTGTGGAGGAGAACTTGCATAAGGTGGAATATGGAAACTAGGCAAATAAGACAAAAATTGGATTAATTAATGTCTAAGGTAGCTAACTATGGGTTGATTATTCTAACACATAAAAAAAACCATCTTTATTACTACATGAAAACTAGAACTTAGAAAAAAATGACTTTAGGATTTCTCAATACATACAATTTTTCCAATTATTAATAATTCATACTTATGAAGACCATATAAATTGAGACTTCCTCCTCTAGACTGAAGGTATGGAACATCCTCATGCCATGAATGAATTAAGAATGGATTTAAATGGAAAACATGAGGGTATAGATAGTCAGTAAATCCTATAGGAAACCAGCCATCCTTGCTACTTCTCAAAGGTTTATTGTTATTCAAGTAATTATGGACAAAGTTTGCGTTTTAAGTTCATCAGACTCCTAAGTTTATGGGTCCCACTTCTAGGATAGTGATATCCTAGGTATAGTATGAATTAGACAGTAGGGTCTTCAGTGCAACTTACAAACATTCTCAAATGGCAGATTAATGGAGTTCATTTTCTTTAGATCAACCATACATACCTTCCTCCAGTAGATCCACGACAACCTTTATTATCACAAAGTCATTTTCATATTTCTCTCTCTCTCTCTCTCTCTCTCTCTCTCTCTTTAACAAGTTGTCCTCCCCAGGCAGATTCCCCTCTTTCAGTCAGGCCTGTTCAGTACCCCGTCGGGTTTACCTGGCCATACCACAGGATGGTACCCGTTGCCAGCGAGCCTATTCAATACCCTGGCGGGTTAACCTTTTAAAGCCGTTTTCTATCAGAGGCTCTTGTTCCAATGTTTCCAGTCCCTATAGATATTCAAAA
This sequence comes from Pseudotsuga menziesii, assembly GCA_001517045.1. Lineage (NCBI taxonomy): Eukaryota > Viridiplantae > Streptophyta > Pinopsida > Pinales > Pinaceae > Pseudotsuga > Pseudotsuga menziesii. The sequence continues at coordinate 9,221 of LPNX010780591.1, read as the reverse complement.
AATGATCTTTCCTATGAAGGAGTGGTGGGGGAGCAGCTCTAAAAACCATGCTACATGGTGGGATGGTATATGGATTGGAGGACAACTAGTCTTCTCTTTTTTATTATCATGGAACCAAAATAAATTCTGCAAGAGCAATCTACTGAATCAAAGATACACATGATTGATGGATTTAGTGTAAAGTGGATGAAGCCATAAGATAATTAATGAAAGGTGTCTCTAGTCCCAAATCTCACCTTTTTTATATAGATTTATAGTACTGTTCCCCACAAACTAGGAATTTCATTCACCCTTATGCTACCATGTAGTAAAGATGCTTAAATAACATGCCCTGATAATGAAGCTAGGATGTATGAGTGACCTCTAGGTTTTATATAGACCTTAATTTATGACAAATTCCCTTGATGTTTAAAGTTGGTCTTAAATATACATGTATGAAAGTGAATAATGATGTAAGATTGTGTTGGTTTAGTCATTAGCATGATATTATTCTTAGTTCTTTTATTTGAAAAAGAAAACAAAAACATGAAGTTGCATTATTCCCTAAACTAAAAATGCAACATTTATTCATATACATATTTCCCTACCCTAAGAAGAAAGAAAACATGTTTATTCAAGTATATGAGTTTTTCCAATGAAACCAAGTGCGAAGCAAAATAATAATTGTACCTTTATCCACATATGAAAGGACTATTGCAGTGATTACCTGAATGTAGAAGTTCAACCAACTTACTTTTCTTTGCATCAATAGGTGTCGAATGAAGGAATGGTATTGTGGTCGAGTTACCTCCTGAAACCATATTTCGATGTAGTCTTGGTACTCACCTTCCTTCGCTATGTCATACATATCCTCTTCTTCTAGTTGAGCAGTTGTTTGAGCATATGATGGATCTGTCAGCTTGCATGTAAAGAACTCTTTAATTTTCGGTTACTCTCCTTCGGATGTAATCCCCAATGTATCATCTTCTTTTGCAGTCTCGCAAAGAACATATTTTTGTATTTCTTGGGATTTTGGTTCGTTTGTTATTTTGGGAGAGGTTGATAGGCTCTCAACTGCTGTCAAGATGGTTTTTACCTAGTGAGAATCATTCCCAGCTGCTACTAGGATTTGAGAGAGTTCTCTCATACTAATGAACACCTTTGAATCCATTTGGTTGGTTGATAGGTCCTCCTTCACACAAGGATTAGTCCTTGGGGTTCTTACAGTACCCAAAAATTTTGTTTTATGTGTTTTTAAGAAACTATTTACTAATAAATCACAATGTACTTAAAATACCTACATGAAATTAACTTGCGGAAAGAAAACACACTTGTGCAAAAAAGGAACAACAAGGCTTTGGGGCGACCCACTAAAGTGGATGCGTCAGGCAGTCACACTATGGAAATTATGAAGTGAAGTTGTCTTTGCATCTTATCATTTCCACTCCCCCTTGCTGTGTAATGTAAAGGAAACCTATCTACCCTTTTCTACCTAGACTCCAATCCCTTTAGCACCTCCTCGGCAACAGTGCCAAAATGTTGGGTAAAATATACACTATCTAATTCAACACTTAACTGTCAACGCTGGAAGGGAGCTTATGAGATGCAAACACTATATGTGCAGAATTGAAGGCTTGAACTAACCTAAGCTAACTAAATATGAAAATGCGCTAACATGCAACTATATGATTTTAAACTACATGCATAGCTTTCATAATTCAAATGCAAGAATTTAATCTGTCTATAAAAATAGAAAACCAACTAAGAACTTGAAAGGTAACTATGAATTCAAATCTAATCTAACGTTATGCTAATCCATTCTATGAAATGAAATTACAACAACTAATCTAGGAAAGTGGTCACTGTTAGAAAACAGGACCACAGAGCAATAATAGATATACAGTTAAAGCAATAAACAAGATGCAAAACACATTAAAACATTACAGAGAGACACATATATAACATGGTTCACCCAAACGATGGGCTACATCAACAAAGAAATTTCCAGTCCTTTTATTACAGTCCAGAAAGATGAAGGGATACACCCTCTAGCAAAACCGCTACACTTCCTCTTCATGCTCTCATAGTCTCTCTTCCAATACAATACAATACCATACTCAGTTGTTTTACAATGCTTTCTTTTATAGGGGAAATACAATGGGAAAATTCTAGGGTTAACTCAATACCATGGGTCTGCAATACTGTTGGCCAACACACATCCCAAAAAAAATTCTCGAGAATGAGTGTACAGTACTCCTGGGTTACAATCACAACTGAATAATATCTCTGGATCTGGAAGATTAGGCTCCACAACCAACAATCTCCCACTTGGAGACTGATCACAGCAACTCCACCACTACTACACTTGCTAGACTATGCTCTGGACCTTGGACTTGGTGAATTTCTTATTTTCACCTTCATGCTTGAAGGCCAACAGAAACTAAGCAGGAACTTAGTTTCTCTCTAGTTACTCCCTTTGTCAACATGTCTGCAGGATTCTAGCTAGTGTGTATCTTTTCTAGTTTTAACAGTTCTTCATCTAGAACAAATCTTATGAAGTGGTACTTGAGTTGTATATGTTTAGTCCTTGAATGAAAGGATGAGTTCTTTGCAAGATGAATGGCACTCTGGCTATCACTGTACAACCTACTATTCTTCGGCTTCTTACTCAATTCTTCCATGAACCTCTGCAACCAAATCATCTCCTTACTAGCCTCTGTAGCAGCAACATACTCTGCTTCCATTGCTGAAAGTGCAACAACCTGTTGCACTTTTGAAATCCAACTTACTGTTGTTCCACCTACAGTAAACACATACCCTGTGGTGCTCCTCTTATTGTCTTTATCAGCAGCCATATCTGCATCAACATATCCCTGTAGAACAGTGTCTGAACCTCCAAAACATAATGCATGAGAAGTGGTACCTCGAAAATACCTAAGAATCCACTGTACTGCTTTCCAATGCTCTTTACCTGGATTATTCATATACCTGCTCACAACTCCCACTGCATGTGCAATATCTGGTCTTGTGCACACCATGGCATACATCAAGCTCCCAACAACTAATGAATAGGGAATCTTGGACATGTAATCTATCTCTTCTTGTGTCTCTGGACACATATCCTTGCTTAGTTTGAAATGGCTGGCCAAAGGTATACTGACTGGTTTTCCATTCTGCATTCTAAACCTCTACAACACCTTTTCTATGTATTCACCTTGAGACAACGTCAATTTGCGATTTTTCCTGTCTATTGTTATTCTCATACCAAGGATTTGTTTTGCAGCACCCAAATCCTTCATCGCAAATGATTTAGCTAGTTTTATTTTGAGCACATTTATATCCTGCATGTTAGACCCTGCAACAAGCATGTCATCCACATACAATAACAAGATAATATATCTTTTGTTATCTAGCATCATGAAATAAACACAGTGGTCTGAATGACATCTATCATAACCTTGTTCTATCATAAACTTATCAAATTTTAAATACCACTGCCTTGGAGCTTGCTTCAGGCCATACAAGCTCTTCTTCAACCCACAAACCAAATTCTCCTTCCCTTTGACCTCATACCCTTGTGGCTGCTGCATATAAATCTCTTCCTCCAAATCCCCATGGAGAAAGGCCGTTTTCACATCTAACTATTCAATATGCAAATCTTCTACCACCACTAGACTTAAAATAGTTCTAATTGAAGTCATTTTAACAACAGGAGAAAATATTTCGTCAAAGTATATACCTTTCTTTTGTGAAAACCCCTTTACAACAAGTCTAGTCTTGTACCGCTTATTTTCTCCATCTTCTTCCTTTAACCTATAAACCATTTATTCTGCAATGCCCTTTTTTCTGTAGGCAACCTAGCCATATCCCAAGTTTGGTTTCTTATCAATGAGTCCATATCCTCATGCATGCCTTCCTCCTACTTCTTTCTAGTTTCTACCTGCAATGCTTCTTCAAAACATTCTGGTTCACCAGAATTAGTCATCAATAAATAACGCAATGAAGGAGAGAATCATTCAAGGGGTCTACTTAACCTGGTAGACTTTCTTACAGTTGCAGGAGTATCAGGTACCTGCTACTGCTCTTGATTTTCTAGTGCTTTTGGAACTTCATCTTCTTTGATTTCATCAAGCACTGTGTAGTCTGTGTTTTCCTTTTCTTATTTCTTTCCCTGCAACTGATCTTTGTACATGACCTTTTCATTGAATACTACATCTCTACTCCTAATGATTTTGTGATTTTTAAGACCCCATAAGTGATAACCAAAACCATCAACCCCGTATCCAATAAAGGTACATTTCTTGGATTTAGCCTCAAGCTTTGTTCTATCATCTTTATCAATATGGACAAATGCTTCACAACCAAAAGTTCTCAGAAATGAGTATTCTACCTATTTACCTGTCCATGCCTCCTCTGGAATGCCACCATCCAAAGCACTTGAACACTACTACATTTCGACCAAAAATCCGACGGCCATCATGTCGGATTTTCGACACTTTCCTGTCGCATGTATGACACTATAATTTTTTCTTAAGCGTCGGAAACGTGGCGTCGGTTATCCGACACTTAATTAACCGTCGGTTAAGCGACACGTAACTAACCGTCGGTTAAATGTCACCCATCGGTTAAGCGATAGGTATCACCGTTGCTTGAACCATGGCTCTAGAGAGTAAGCGTCGCATAAATGACAGATAGCGCTGTCGCTTAAGCGACGGATATCAAGACAAAGCGTTGCAAAAACGACATTAAGATCTGTCGCTTAAGCGATAGATATCAAGACAAAGCGTCGCAAAAACGACATTAAGATCTGTCGCTTAAGCGACAGATATCAAGACAAAGCGTCGCAAAAATGACATTAATATCTGTCGCTTAAGCGACAGATATCAAGCCAAAGTGTCGCAAAAACGACATTAAGATCTGTCGCTTAAGCGACGGATATCAAGAAGAAGCATCGCATTTTCGACAGCTAGATCTGATTTTTTTAAAAACATACCTTAAATATCCAGCCAGGAACCGTCGCTTAAGCGATGCGTATTAACAATAAGCGTCGCATAGTCGACAGCTAGAGTTGTCGCTTAAGCGACGGCAACGAATTTAAAAAAAATATATATATATATATTAAATATCCATAACCTATATCAATCAAAATGAAGAAAGAGATATAAAGTTACATCACGAAAATGTTCAAACACAAGTTGTGATCTAGATATTATATGAAAAGGAAAGAAAGAAAAAAAATAAGATTTAAGTTATGATAGTCGCAAAGTACAAGAAAGAGATGGATAATGCCTATAAGGAAATTGACCCAGAATTTTTAAAAGCTATAGAGGTATACGCTAATATTGTATTTTCCCTACCAAAAATAATATCATTTTGATCAAGTTTCTGTATAGGAGCTTGGTGCATGCAGATAACTAGTTGTGCACAACTGTAAAACAAGGTTGATCATTCATCATGGAAATCAGCAGTAAGTTAAGCAGGACTCATAGATAAATGAAGCAATCAGCAATCCGCAGTAAGTTGAGCAGGACTCCTAGATAAACGCACAATGAAGCAGAGAAAGCAACTTTGTCAGTGATGTTCGTTGATTGCTATCAGAGAATTGAAGCATAGGAACATGTAGATAATTCTGGTTGATCCTCAAGGGCACCTAACACAACCCTGACAGGGTTGAGCGATGATCTAAAAATATGTTTGAAGTTCCAATTTTCTTGTAATGTAATCCTTACTTCCTAATCCCCGCTTGTTTTTTTCCTCTTTAACCCAATTATCCAAAATTATAATCGCCATAGTTTACCTCAAATATATTATCATATAATTTGAGGTAACTATGTTTCCCGAAATTCTATCCCCCCAAAATGAGCATTTTCAGTAATTCCGTCCGATGCTAAGCCTAAAATAACCCTGTTCAACTCTAGCAAGTTCCCACTCCCAAACTCCTTTCCGGTCCCCTGTTTCATGCATTTATTTTTATATCTACGATTTGAAAATAAGAACTAATGGTCAAACTGGCATCAGCAATTCTAAATGACTGTATGCACATTTTCAAAGTATAGCCAAAAAAGTGGAATAAGAACAAATACCCCATTCTGTATTAAGCTAAATTAAAAATGAGTAGACCACAATCCACTGAGTTTAAAAGTAGTCCAACCTGCTCAGGAGTGAGATCAAAAGTTCTATCACCAATTGTAAATGATACAGTGGGCATGCTTGATAGGTTATTGCAATCCACAGCTGCCTATCCATTAGGGTTTGGCAACCGGTCACAAAGCTGGACATTGTAATTTATAACATCATAACCATCAGTAGATAACAAGTACCAATTGTTGAAAAATTCATTTTATCGTAGATAAACTAGGCCATATAATGACAGTCTGTCTTTACCTGATCGAGATATGTCATAATTTGGTCCTTGGACGCATTCCTAGCTATCTGATTCTTTTCCCATACCACTGCCATCTCACAAGCAGCACACATGCCACTGCTACTGGCTGATGTTTCCTCGTTACCTTTCTCAAGAACACTAGCAATTCGCATACTGTACATGTGCAGCACTTATGTTAAAGGCTGTTTCGTGATATCAAAATGCAATTTGAAAAAGTAAAATGCCATTAATTAAGATTGGTTAGAAAAAGCATCTCACCCGACATCTCTGGTACCATCAAATGAGCATAAACCTATTTGGGAACAGACCTTTTGAGGATTTGTCTGCAAGACAAACACATAGTTTTAAATTCTGGATGCTTGACAAACCAGCGCTTGTTTCTAGAAAATCAATCTCTTTGTTTGACGATTTGAGGAACCTTAAAATAGTCAGTGTCATAAAAGTATCCAATTAATGTATTCCATAAGAGGCTAATGAAATCAATGTGACAAGCCACACATTATTTAAATAAATTTCCAGAATGAGAGGAAAACGGACATGCGCCATCAAAAGCTCCATTATCATATCTCCATATTGGGAGACTACACTTTTACATTCCTGGCTAGCAAGCCCCGAGGCACCAATAGCCTCATTGATTTGCGCCACAATCCCCTATATTTGAGAATAAAATTAGTATAAACAACAATAAGGTATCTATAACAGGATGTTTAGTTCGAATTGGAAATTCAAAATGGTAGAATAATCACAAGCGGAAAAACTCAGAAAAGCATATATGAACTCAGTGGAATACGTTGGATAGATTTATTTTGAAAATCCTCATCTTATTAGATATAATGATCATAATTAGAAATGTAATAAAGACCTAATAAATACCTAGTTAGAATCTTTATAATAACTTATAAGTGATTTAATATCTCAATGGTCAATGGTCAGACAAGATTGATATGAGAAGTTTATATTAATCAAAATGAGAAGATACAGTTACAAGAGTGACGGGATTTTCATTGGGAAAGCGCAATAATAAGGATACGATTTTCAATTTGGCTTGAAATATACCTCATTATAGATACAATTACCTCCAGGATTGGACCACCCTATCCTCCAATTAAATGAAGTTCATCCACAATGAAAAGGCTGACTTGCTGAACCAGTTTGCGCTGTTTCCATCTCAGTTCCAGTCCTTTGCTAAATTTCTGCTCCCAATCCCGATATCACTCTTTGGCAAGAGCTTCTATAGGAGCAATATAGAGACATCGAAATACACTGTCTGTGCCTTTTTGATGTAATCGTAGTAAAGAAAACTCAGCACAGATAGTCTTACCACTACTAGTAGGTGCTGCAACTAAAACATTATCATCTGAGTTATAAAGCACAGTAAATACCCGAGTTTGAATAGGATTGAAGTTTCTAAACTTTTTATAACTCCAAAAATGATCTTGCTACAGGCCAGTCTCTAATCAGAGAAGATATCACTTTCTATTTTAAAAATACCTGCCACACTAAGGGCTATAGATGTAGAAGAGAAATTGCCACCAACATTATTTTGAGTAAATTGTGTATTTAGCAAGAAGAGATGATTAGAAGAAATGAAGAGATGTATTTATGAATTTATGAAGAGATGTATTTATGTATTTATGAAGAGATGTAACCTAGTCAGATCCAACCATGTAGTGCAGACAACTCCAGATTGTAAGGCAAGATCAATGATGCATCTTTCACATAAGGATGACTTGAGTGAGGGGATAAAGCATGCCCAACAACCTTCCATGCAGTTGAAACTCACATGATCAGTGCCATTTATCAAGCAATAAAAATCCACATAGTTCTGATGCCCTAATCTATAGCTCCACCAACTGGCATGTCTATCATCACTCATACAATGTTTTTTATATTGGCACTCAAACCGCAGCAATCATATTAGAAAATCCTATAATAACATTCATATTATCAACTCATAAGGTGACATCCTGTGTAATTATTCATATGGGGCTGTTCAGGATTTCTGAACTTTTCCATGTCTTGACAAGAGTCGAGAGGTAAAGCTAATGCTAGTTAACACCCCATATAAATGCAGGGTAGCTATTAAAAAATGCATGGCAGCTATGTAAATGATAAATCAAACCTCCATTAATACATATGGGCAGCTGCTAGCAATGTCATATAGCCATATCCTTTATGTATATTTATTTAAAATTACTGTTTTAGAATAAAGATATTTAAATATTTTATATATTTATTTAGATCTTTACATATTAATTCTGTGAATCGTTTCTTTCAATTTTTGTTGTCTCCGTCTGCTAGAAACAGGGGGAATCTACCAGCTACCAATGAATATTGTTCAAACTCTGTACTTGTTAGTTTTCATGTTACTCCGAAAGTGTTTGCAACATGTTTTTGGGGTACATGTTGTATGCTCAGCCATCATATGGTCCAAGATGGAATTGTGCATTGGAGATGGTCTGTGCTAGATTTGCACAGTGGAGACATATTGCTCAGTGGTTTCTTGACCTCAAGTGGTTGCTTACTTGGCATTCTTCCCTAGGGAAATGGAGTTCTCTTGCGTGCTTGGTGTATGCCCTTCAATGTGACCACATGCAGAGGTCCATTTACTTGGACAAATCCTACTTGGGAGGAGGCACATTGTCCATCTTGAAGGAGGGCATCATGCCCTAGATGACTCAAAAAATATTCGGATTTGTCCCAATACTATACCATTGACTAAATGAACAAGCCATTGCAAATCCCTGTCCAGGAAAACACATTGAATTTAAAATATCAAACGTCAGGAAGATGGGAGAAATAAGGCATTCGAATTGAAAATTAGTATCAACTTAATAATTCAATCTTTTGGAATACT
>LPNX010780572.1:180794-243837 GCA_001517045.1 Pseudotsuga menziesii | reverse complement strand
CCATGATTCGTAATGAGTCATAATTTCAAGTGCAATTGTGGGACTTTGATTGAGAATGTATATTGTTGTAGAAACTTCACCTCCCCAAAAGGAATTGCTTCATTCCCTGGTCTGTAACATAGTTCTTTCCATTTCCATCATTGTACGTTTCTTCATTTTAACTATCCCATTCTGTTGAGGTGTATAAGTAGTGGTGAGTTGTCTTTTAACGCCATTCATATCATAAAAATTCTAAACACCTCTTGAGAAAAACTCTCATCCATGGTTAGTACTCATCCATGTGTTGAGTTTCCCTCCAACTCAACCAATGCACATTTTGGATGTTCCTTGTGTTGCCTATGAAGCTTGGAACAACTATATGCTACTAGTACTTTCTTTGGGTCAGTTTGGCAGGCCTTTCATCATCCCACCCAAATTAATTTGTATTTGGGAGGGTTGGATGTTTATGCTTGGAGAAAGTAGTTCAAGGAGTTGAGTCGGGTGTAACAAAGACCAAGTTGGATAATATTTAACTTAAACCACTTAAAACACAAATGTGACCACAATTTTTTATTTTTATTTATGTGCATTAATATGTATACATGTTTTTCTGAAGCGTAAGGTGTTTATACATGTGTTTCTAATAGGAAACAATCATTTGTAAGAAAAAAATTAGTTTTTAGAAGGGTTTATCATTCTTTTGTGTGTGCAAGAGGGGTGCAAGGAGTTTTAAGCATTAATCATTCTAAACATGATATATGTATGAGGTCAGAAGAGAAGATGATGACTACAATGCATTATAAAATGGACTAGAAACTTGATGAGTGTACTAGGATAGAGTGCACCAAAACTAGATTAGAAAAGGAAAATCAAACAAAAACAAAGTATTAGAAACTCTCTTCCCAATATATGCATATCGATGCTTAGGTGTACTTAAGAAAGGACTCAGAATCAACTATACTACATATCCATTATATATAGAAATAATGAATCATGTCCTTGAAAAAGATACATAGTGGATTGAATGTCAAAAATAGATCATAGCCACAAACATATACACTATGGATCTATTTCGTAGTATATAATATGATAACAAAATAGAACTTGAAGTGGGTGTAAAATTATTCTCCATGTAGTACAAATGTTATATGACATATGGTATAGTCTTGCAAAACTCAAGTAATTGAAATGGTGAAAGAGTTACTAGAGACCAAGGTCTTCAACCAAAACAATTAATATGTATGTGTTTTTACCATGTGAATAAATAAGTTGAAAAAAACATGGTGAACACCGATTTATTACCACTCGTTGATCTATATTCTTAACAAATGCAAGAAAACACATTGATCATTATTATGTGAATCAAGGTGCTAGTACATTATAGCAAGTTTAATTAAGGTAGTTGTCACCAAACACGTGTACAATTTATCAATTAGGGGACATTGATGATTTTGCACTTTCAATAGAGAGGGATATTTACATTGATGAATACATTTCCTAACGTAGTAAAAGGTATCTAAATATATTTCCCATAAAAAAATAGTTGACATTGTTGGGAAGATATTTGTTGGAAGGGAGGAATTATCCCCCATCAACCAACATTAAGAAGTATCATGGACTTATTTGTTTTATAAATGAATTGGAAAATTATCTATAGGGATATACAAACAAGTATTATTCTCTCATGCACTAGGTGTTAATAACACACAAAATAGGCCCTTTGAGCAACAATTGATTATGAAATTCATTGACAAAGGAGAGGACCTCCACAAATGATGAAAATGTAATCATTTTATAAATGTTGCATATCGCACTTGCGATATATCGCATATGCATTTTGGAAATTTACATATCACATATGCGTTTTGTAATGTTACATATCGCATATGCGATATTTAACATTACAAAACGTGAATGCGATATATCGGATATGTGATATAGATTTCCACGAACCTTAGCCTTGTGTTTGGGCTCAGGTTATTTCGAACGTACCATCAATAACGCATATGCGTTCTTGATTTACACTTCGGAAGTGCGTTTCTGATTTCCTAAGTGGCACCAAAAAGTGGAACGAACTTCGTGCAAGCGCCCTTATGTCAGGGCTAGAAGAGTGGCCCTTTTACACGATGGCTAGAAAATTCACTCTTTATGGGATTCGATGGTTGGTTGGTTATCGTGATATCTTGGTTCACTTATCTAGATGGCTCTACATTTTTATTCAATTATTTTTAATGGTTTAAGCAGTATTTCATCCAATGCTATTCATATTTTATGGAGTTATAATCGTAGTTCTACGAATGTTGATATATGTGGACTTGGTCTCCAAAGGATTTGATCCCTAACTCACGAAATTGTTTTATTGTTGGCCTGTCAATCGTTATTTAATTGATAGTTTATTTATTTTGTTATATTGGTAAACCCTTCGTAGATGTTGAGTAGTAAAATGCTAACTATTTTATTTTTAATCTAAATTTATAACCGTGCGGGATGATTGTACAAGTGTTGAGTTTATAAGCTAGATTTAATATACAGAGCTCCATCACGATCTTACTCTGTTGGAGGGATCTTCTCTTGGAAATATGATTATGTCCTATTTTTAAATGGTTAAATAATTGTTTGATTATTAAAGGGTTTCATTTCTACTATCTATGGTTCGTATCTTTAAGGATTTCTGTATGGATTCAAAACTATTTATGATGTTTTGGAAATGGTTTATCATAATATTTAGAAGGGCTTAATGTTAGAATCTAGTTTAAAACCTAATACATTTGTAGAAGCTTTGAAAATAATTTATCACAATCCTTATAAGAAATTATCCTTAGATTATATCCTAAACTATAAAACATTTAAAACATTTATTCATGTTGAGGAAGGATGATTTACAATTTCCAATACAAATCTTCATAGCTAAAATCTCAGAGTGTAAAAATATTTGAAAGAAGAAATAAAATATGGGATAAAGAAAACCTATTACATGCAGTAGCGTAGCTTGTAATGGCTCTATCACCTTGCACACTTCAACACACAAAATTAATAATACACACTCTATTTCTAACCTAATGAGCGGTAACTGGATGACCTCATAAGTACCACGTTCCTCCCAACATTGACTCGAAACAATTCCTGGTTCTAAATTGGAACCCCCCAAGCTGGCTCCAACATGCAAGAGAAAAATAAAACTTCTAAGTATGGAGATGTTTGGATTTGGAATTCATGCTATGTATTCTTTAAGTGTCGGTTTTTGAAATGCTCTCCAATCCTATCGAGGAATAACGATGAGATCTCCCCAAGCCTTCTCTTGGATCTTATTTGCATAGATATTCTTTGGGAAAAGGTGCGGTTTATTTAACTTCAGTTAAATCAAGATTTTACTATTTTATTGAAAATAATTCTTTGTTTCACTTTTATGTAATATAGATTTTTTTTTTGTTAACTAGGAACTTTCTACTAGTTCCTACTTAAGTTTAGAAAAGAATCTTTATTTATATATTTAGTTCATAAGATAATATATACTTACTTAGCACTTTTGTTATCTTCATTTCTTTTAACACACACCCACACACACACATATATTATTCTCATAAGTGTATGTAGATTTCACTTAGATCTTTTATCTATATTTATTAAAATAAATTGATATATATATATATAGACATATTATATAGACTTAATTATTCAATGTATTCATTTATTATTATCCATGCATTAAATAACATAATTGTTTATTCGATTCTCCTTAGTTTAAGAATGACTCATGTGGGGTTTGGTCGGTCAACTAGGATAGGTCGCCCTAGATTTCCTTGCATGTTGGATTACCTCGTATTCATGGAAGTAGCATGCGCTCCTTGATGAGAAATAGATTGTGATTTCAATTAATCAACTTAGATAAGTATGATGAATTTTAGGACTATTTCGAGTATTTCCAACTCAACACCCTTAGTTACAGTAACCATTAGTGCTATTCAGAGCTTATGTTGAACACTAACAAACACACATTACACTAGTACAATTCCAGATCCTTTTTCTCAACACTAATACTAGGATGCATTTTTACAATACACCTAGGGATACAATGGAAAAAGATCCGATGCACCAGAGCTTATGCTTAACATCATGTTTGAGTGCTCCAGGGATTTTTCCCAACACTTCCATCCTTCACTTGCTGGGGTTACCTATGTGCTCCATATTTTATGCTCAACACATAGTCTCATAACCCATGTGCTCCAGCAATTATGCCCAACAAATGATAGAAATCAATCATCTAATGAGTCTTCTACATAATACATCACAAAATAATCATCTCAGTATATTAGGGCTTGTGACTAATCTTATAATACATAAATCAAGTAGATTGGGACCTATGCCCAGTACAACAACAACAACCCTTGTCCAGCAGGGCATGTTCCCAATATATAATCATAGAAAAAAATAATAAAACATGTTCATTGGGGCTTATGCCTAGTATATCTATATAACCAAAATAACTCATTTGTAGTGGGGAATATGCCCAATATATATTCATAAATATAACATAAAATTAAATCATGTGAAGTGGAGATCATACCCAATATAATCAAGGCCAAAACTCTAGATATTACATCCCTCCCTGCTTAGAACAACACCATCTGAGTGCTCTAGGGACTAGAAATGAAATCATGAAACAAGGCGGGGTAAACGTATTTTATGGTGGTTTCATTCTCCGATGTGGCCTCATCAGGCCCAAAGAGATTCCATTTCACTTTTATTTAGACAATAGTTCGCTTCCTGAGCTATACTTCCCTCTTCTCCAAAATGTGAAGGGGCTCTGGCATAAACTCCCCTTCAGGTTCCACCTGTAGCAAGGACCAATCAATCAAATGTTTAGTATCATAGACATATTTCTTCAATAAATATGCGTGAAAAACATTATGAACCTTTACGTGAGCAAGTAAACCTAATCCATATGCCACTAGCCCTTTCTTCGCAAGTATCTCAAAGGATCCACAAAATCTTGGTGCCAACTTTCTGCACATCCCAAGGATAAATGAGCTTATTTTTTCCTTTACTTTTAAATAAACAGTTTTTCCAACTTGGGAATTTTTATCCTTTCTCTTTTTAAATCCCATAACGCTTTTGGAGGTCTTGTGCCTCTTTTAGATTTTGTTCCTCTTTGGTGACTAACTATTCTAGGTCTTTCAGTAAATTTATCCCTAGCATGAGCATGTCTATCGAGCTATCCCAAGTCATCGGTGTCCTACACATTCCACTATAGAGTACTGTTGAGGCCTCGGGTGCGTATGTGGCTGAAAAGGGTCCAAGGCTCACAACAGAGGATGAAAACCCAGCCAAAGGCTTAAGGAAATCCTATAAAAGTATTACCCTATCCTCGAGATGTTTGGTGTGGTTAACACTCACAAAAATTTGGCCTCCACTGTCACTCTTTGAGTCAATGAGTTTAGATCTTGGAAGGATTCGTCTTCCTATGAAGGAAAATTGGATTGATGAGGGAAATAAAAGGAAAATGTAATCTAATTGTAAAAGGAAATCTAATCTAGATCTACACTATTCTAAGAGAGGTATTTGGTGTGTTCACAAATCAACCTAAGATGTAAGACAGATAAGCATTTAATCAAATTAACAAAAATGTAAACAAGATCATTTAATTATCATTTAACTCACGATGAATTAATGAAAATTAACTGACAGCAACTCAAAATTAACACATTCAAGTTCAACCTGCATCTAAGTATGTCAATTCAAAAATTAACATATATGTTATCTAATTTACCTTGTAATCACTTGCAGAAATAGATAAATATTTTAACAGAACTCTTTAAAACTTTATTAGTACACAAATTACTAGCAGAGAGAAATCAAGGCTATGAATAAATGCACTCATTAATTGCAAAGGACTAACAGTAATATTGATCCATCTGAAATAGGAAAAATCATAATTTGTTAAGGAAACTTGATCAAATAAATAACAACAGATATGAAAGGATATCATTACTGTATTAAATAAAGTTTGCAAAAAATTACAAAACCTCAAGTAAACAAAGGTATCTCTAGTCTCTTGCCCAACAAATGATAGAAATCAATCATGTAATCAATCTTCTACATAATACATCACAAAATAATCATCTCAGTATATTAGGGCTTGTGCCTAATCTTATAATACATAAATCAAGTAGATTGGGACCTATGCCCAGTACAACAACAACAACCCTTGTCCAGCAGGGCATGTTCCCAATATATAATCATGGAACAAAATAATAAAACATGTGCATTGGGGCTTATGCCTAGTATATCTATATAACCAAAATAACTCATGTGTAGTGGGGAATATGCCCAATATATAGACATAAATATAGAATCAAATTAAATCATGTGAAGTGGAGATCATACCCAATATAATCAAGGTCAAAAATCTGGATATTACATCCCTCCCTGCTTAGAACAACATCATCCGAGTGCTCTAGGGACTAGAAATGAAATCATGAAACAAGGCGGGGTAAACATCTTTTATGGTGGTTTCATTCTCTGATGTGGCCTCATCGGGCCCAAAGTGCTTCCATTTCACTTTTATTTAGACAATAGTTCGCTTCCTAAGCTATACTTCCCTCTTCTCCAAAATGTGAAGGGGCTCTGGCATAAACTCCCCTTCAGGTTCCACCTGTAGCAAGGACCAATCAATCAAATGTTTAGTATCATAGACATATTTCTTCAATAAAGATGCGTGAAAAACATTATGAACCTTTACGTGAGCAAGTAAACCTAATCCATATGCCACTAGCCCTTTCTTGGCCAGTATCTCAAATGATCCACAAATCTTGGTGCCAACATTCCGCACATCCCCAGGATTAATGAGCTTCTTTTTGCCTTTACTTTTAAATAAACATTTTTTTGAACTTGGGAATTTTTATCCTTTCTCTTTTTAAATCCCATAACGCTTTTGGAGGTCTTGTGCCTCTTTTAGATTTTGTTCCTCTTTGGTGACTAACTATTATAGGTCTTTTAGTAAATTTATCCCTAGCATGAGCCTGTCTATCGCGCTATCCCAAGTCATCGGTGTCCTACACATTCCAGCATAGAGTACTGTTGAGTCCTCGGGTGTGTACGTGCCTGAAAAGGGTCCAAGGCTCACAACAGAGGATGAAAACCCAACCAAAGTCTTAAGGAAATCCTATAAAAGTATTACCCTATCCTCGAACTATTTGCTGTGGTTAACACCCACAAAAATTTGGCCTCCGCTGGCGCTCTTTGAGTCAATGAGTTTAGATCTTGGAAGGATTCGTCTTCCTATGAAGGAAAATTGGATTGATGAGGGAAATAAAAGGAAAATGTAATCTAATTGTAAAAGGAAATCTAATCTAGATCTACACTATTCTAAGAGAGGTATTTGGTGTGTTCACAAATCAACCTAAGATGTAAGACAAATAAGCATTTAATCAAATTAACAAAAATGTAAACAAGATCATTTAATTATCATTTAACTCGTGATCAATTAATGAAAATTAACTGACAGCAACTTAAAATTAACACATTCAAGGTCAACCTGCATCTAAGTATGTCAATTCAAAAATTAACATATATGTTATCTTTGATACATGATCTTAAAGGACAACATACATCTGACCAAAAGTAATATGAATTTCATAAATATCATTCAAAGTTTGGAACAATTCAGCTATTAACTCATAATGCTCTTGATTTGTTCTAATAGCCAATTCTTTAAATTCCTCTTGTGAAAACTTGGAGAACGAAGAGGAAGCTGCATCTTCACATTGCTTTTCAAGTGAGGGTATCCTGTGTGTAAAGTTATCATTTCGAGTCTTCTTGTTTTGCAGCTCAACCTGAAGAGAAGCACTTTTGACCTGTAAGTCATTATACTTGTAGTCATATGTCTTCATAAGATCAGAAACATGAGCCTCATCTTACCTTCTAGTATTTTCAAGATATTCCCTTAGCTTTATTATCTCTTCTTTTCTCCTGTCAAACTCCCTGTTCAATGTGTTAACAACATGGAGGTTAGCACTTGTGAATGCACCCAAAGCAACAGTTGTATCTGCTACATCTACCTGTGGGTCACCGGACTCCTGACTCTAGAATATTTGATCAGTGAAAATACATCAATACCACTTTGATCCTTAGTCCTCCTTTTTCTCCTTTTAACCACTTCTTTATCAAACTTGCTGCAATAATAATCCCTAAGAGAGATGGAAATGTCTTCATCAAAATCAGTTATTTGCTCAATGGATGCGGAAGTCCCAATCACTGTGGACATCAAGGGGGTGTCTGTTTGATTATAGGAGGGAGCATGAGCATAGTAATGTGAGTGCTGGAAGGAAAAATGTTTTGAACAGTGGCTACCTCAGGGGTTGGAGAGAAGAGTGGGGCTAAAGTTTCAGAGGATGGGAAGTGGATGTTGAAAGCTTTAAGTGGTGAGGAAGGCATCGAGATATTTTCAAGACTAGATGATAACGACAAAGTAAATGAGGTTAGGTGTACAGGAATCTTAAAAAATGTTGCTTCTGTAGTGGCAGGTTGCAACGTGGGGGTTTGCACATAAGTAGATGTGATAGATACAGATGTGGAGGTCAAAGCCTCATACAGCTGAGACAGTGTAGGTGATAGGGCTACTCCAGCAGGTAAAGTAGAAAAAATATGACTGGATGAAAGGATCAATGCTAAAGACGAGGAGCTAGAAATAGAAGTAGATTGTAAAACTGTAGGGAGAGGGATAAAATATTTCTTACCATCACCATTGATAAAATCTATGAATGGTTACAAATCTTGATCCATGTATTTAGTGAAAGGCACAGAGGCTATTACTTCTTCTTCTAAGTCACAACAAATTTATATTAGGAGTTGGAGAGGAAGAAACCTGCACCTTGAGTCTTTTAAATGGCTTTTGGTCATCCATTTCTTGATCATAATTTAGTTGAGTGACTGTTGCAGTCACCTGGATATCAGCAACAATATGAGAAGCTACAGCTACATGAGTGTCCAGTATAGAGGCCATCATTGCTAGCTTCTGTTTTGACATTTTTGAGGTATGCATAAAGGCTTTCAACTACTGAGCAACTGTTGCCTCTGGAAGGCATCCCATTAGACCTTTTCCTTTGTCCCCATCTGGATGGGTTGCCACTGATGGAAATTTTGTTGCCTAGGATTCCTTTTCTTCTCTGTCCTTTCTCATTTTCTCCAAGAGGTCCATTTGCATTGCTCTGTAACTCTAAATCTTGTCTTTAAGTTCCTTTTGAAGCTGTAAGATGTGACTTTTCTCATCTTTGCTTTTGGATTTATCCAAGACTTCAGAAAATGTATTGACACCCTAGTAAATGGAATCATCGGGAAGTTCCTCATATGCATAAGTAATTTTGATATGGTATTGCATAAAGTGAGCATCGAGGAATCCCTGTGGATCATGTCTTCTCTTCCTAGCAAATCAAAGCTTCAAGGAAACTATCTATTCACCTAGTACTATAGACCAGGTTGAAGTTGGGATAACCAATGATCCAAGGTTCAAAGATAATTTGGGCCAGCCTTTTCTTTTAGGGCCAACGAGTTTCTTATAAACCCCATTAGTGACAGTATGGAACGCCACTTCTTCTAGGACCAACCTGTTAGGGACAATCCTGGGAAGCATGTGAATAGTGTTTCCATCCCAAATATTGATGTACGAAAACAATTCACCAACATACCAATCGCCCATTGTAGCGATGAAATTTCTAGCTTCAGTTGAAAATGCGGGAGCTTCCATTTTGAAGATTGAAAAATAGATGCTCCTGAGGAAGTGTTCACATATATGATACAACCTGGCTGCATAGTTAGTATCCCACAATTTTGAATAATAAATGGGCACCAAGGGAGCCATTAAAGTCTAGTTCCATCCCAATTTGGGATATTGGAACTCAGTGCAAAATACATAAAAAAATGAAGGCCAAAAAGAAGAAATTGGGCTTCTTTCTGGCAATGGATTTCTGGTAGTCTTGGATAGAGGTTTTGAGTTCTAGTGACAAGATGGATGCCCACAGAAAAGAATCATCGGTTTTTAAAACATGATGAGCTACTGGAGCCCATTCATCCTTGAACACAAAACAATTAGGAAGGCCATACAATCTACATAACATGGACTCTAATGAGGAATAAGGTTCTTTGAACTAGGTGATAGGGTAAAGGTCGTCAATCCTTGTCAATCCTCTACAAGAATTTACCAGGTTCATGCATCCAATATTTTAACATTTCACCAAAATTGAACCTAGTCCTGGAGGCTTGGGTGAGTTCTACATTGAGAGGTTGTCTAGACAATTTAAGGCCATAAGCCCTGGTAAATGCCTCGGGATAGAAATTGGCTAGTTGCGACCCTGCACTATCATTGAAGGAATGGTCTTTGGAGTTCACGTGTTCCATGATCCATTTGACCACGGGATTGTAGGGGAGGATAGCAGGTCTAGAAGCAATAGAGTGAAGTCAAGAATCCCTGATTCTTTGGTAGGCGAACGGGTTGTTTTGGATATCAGAAAATTTGTCATTTTAAAAAATTGCATAAACCCTAGGCCATTCAATTTGGAAAGTATCAGTGATTCTGCCACTGGTGTCCAAGAAAACACCAAATTTTGGGTCCTTGGTTAATATATCCTTTTGAATGCCTTTGCAGCAGGTAATTCTTGCCATTCTTAGAAATTGGAGAAAACTCTATTTAAAAACAACGCGAAGCAAGAAATCAAAGTTAATTCAAGAGAAACAATAGTAATCAATTTGAATGAAGAAATGACTAAGACACTAACATGTAATCAAATTGGACTGTGACGATGTTTCTAGTAAAAATACAGAGAAAATTCATGCAACACAGTAATTCACAATAGTAAAATGGTAAAGAAATCGTAAAAGACCAATCTATATATAGATTTTCCGAGGGTCAAATTAGGACCGCGGGATTAAAATAAATAGACGGTCAAGACTAAACCTTGCAGTATGCGGGATCATGATGAGAGATTTAAATTTTATTAACCATCCCACAATCCGTAATTACAGGATGCGTGATGTGGGATGAAAAAACTACCAAAGTTTTATTCAATCTCTTCCACAATCTGCATCCGCAATTTGTGGGTTGTGGGACCACACTACAAAATAAATTAATCAAGTTACCCCCGCAATTTGCATCCTGCAATTGTGGTTTGCGGGATGACACACTATACTTACAAAAATGCTCCCGCATTTCACATTTCGCAATCCACAAACTGCGGGTCATGGGTTGCGAGATGAAAAACTCACAAATAATAAACTTCAAGCTCCAGCAATCCACAAATTCCGGGTTGCAAGATGCGGGTTGTGGGATGAAATAATTTTTGTAAAATATATTCTTTTGCAACTCACCAAAAGCACGCAAATCATGCATAAATTCCACAAAATCAACTAAGTTAAAGCAAAGAAACCATGATAAACGTTATGGGGACCCCAAAATGACTTAAGGAATTTAGAATAGTTACCTTTGTATGTGTAATTCGGGCTCCCTCTTTTTGGATAACATGGGATCTGTTGTACCTACAACAAATGGGGATTGGCTGGGAAGAACTGGTTATCTCTATAAAATAAGAACTCTTTCACATATAAAACATGTCAGTAACAAAAATGATAACCTAAAACTTATAGAAAATTCTTACATGAGGATGCAACCAACAAGGATTATTTTAAAAAATGATTTGTACACTCCCATCCATGATAAATTTAAAGATGATGCAAATTTGATTTAGGGGCATGAAGGATAGCAAGGACCTCTTACCATGAAGTAAGCATAGGAACACAGTTTAAGTTGAACCTGAAATCAAACCTAGGCATATTCTGGATTTCGAACATAAGTAACCAAGATATTCTTTTTTATTATTATTAGATAATTGAAATACTTTATCAACATAAGACCGCTACTCCAATATGGTGATTAGTGCCATTCACAAACCTGATATTGAAACTAAACAAGCCATCTCGGTAAGGATACTTCTTATCTTCTAGCTGTGAAACTGAAAGCAACTATCCTGGCCTAGGAACCATCTAATGATAATTTCAGTCCAAAGTCAAATCCATTATCATGGAAGGGATGGCTTCTGATAATACCCCCATGTCCTTATGTACAACAATTGTCTTATAGAAACATCAAGGATTTATTTGCATATGGATTGCAAGACACTGCCATGGCTTGGTATCCATATAAAAATAGTTTTACTCATCGATGCTTTGTAGATCATGAATGGAAAGACCTGTGATAGGATATTCCATCTTCCAGGAACACTAAAATCCATCCCGCTAGTTTCATGGCGAAGATTTCATTCCACCAAGCATCTATGAACCTAATGGGTTGGCTTGTGATGAGACCCCCCATCTTGCAATCCATAATAATTTTTTTGTGTGACTATGATAGAATCCAGAATAGATAAGGCCGACTAGGTTATAAAGGTATACGGTAGTGCATTAATGAGACCTAAGACAAGAGGAACTGGTTACCTTCATGGCCTTCACCATAGAATAAAGCATATGTAAGGATATCGATCATGATAGAAATGTATTAACCTAGAATCCTACACTTATTGGAAGCCATCAACATATAAAACAAATCCTGATGCATGATAGGGAAAGATTGAAACTAACAATGTATTGAAGTTCAGAGTGTTGAAATCTTCAGAGAGACTAATTTTCTGCCATTACCAAATGTGCAAGACACCAAAAATTGCTAATATCAAGCAAACATTCAAAAAAAACAAAACAAACAAAAGAACACACCACACTTATGTACATGACTCATGAAAATTTTTAGACAAAATACTTTTTAAGAAGGAAAACATTCATTGGGTAGGTGTCAATAACTCCCTCCAGTGTCTGTAACCAAACAGTGCTAGGACCAATGTTTTTTGTAATAATGAAAGGTCCCAACCAAAGGCATTTGAACTTGGTGTAATCCTTATTGTATTTATGCTACTTATCCCACCTTACTGAAAAATTCCCATCAGAGGAGGATATCTCATCGAACCATTTTTTTACCAACTGTTGATGTCGATAGAATATGTTCTTGGCTCTTTCCATATCTTCCTCTAACTTAAGCATAGTATAAATCCTCTGCTGCAGTAGGGATGAATCATCATCTTGGATGGATTGGGCTAACTGTAATGATGGGATGGTGAGATTAGATCGAAGGACGGCTTCCTTGCCATAGAGTAGATAGTAAGCGGAGTTACCAATGGCTGCCTTTGGAGTGATTCGTTCTTCCCAAAGAGCATTGTAGAGATGGGTATCCCAATATTTGTGATGGGAGGTCACTGTCTTTTTTCAAGATGTTTATCAGGTTTTTGTTGGAGGATTCTGCAAGTCCATTTCCCTGGGGGTAGTAGTTGGACGAAAATTTAAGCTTGATCCCTCTCTCAAGGGAGTACCTACTGAACTCAATGGATGTGAAGTATGATGCATTAAAAAATGAGATACTCAGGAGTGCCGAACCTGGTGACTATTTGATTTTCAAGAAAGGAAATCACTTGGTTCATATTACACAGTCTAAGAGGGACTGCTTCAACCCACCTGGTGAAGTAATTAGTGGCGGTCAAAATGTACTTATGTTGTAGAGAAGACATAGGGTTGATAGGTCTGACAAAATCCAATCCCCATTGCTGAAATGGGAACTGGACTGCTACTGGCTCCAAAGGGAAGGCCGTTTTTTTTACTTTTCCAGCACACCTCTCAAAAGGCTCACATTTTCTAACATAGGCATGAGCGTACCTAAATAAGGTAGGCTAATAATATCCCGCCCGAATGATTTTGTGAGCCATTGTCTCTCCTAAGAAATTCCCACCAGCAGGTCCTACATGAAAGTGGAAAAGGATATCATTAGTTTGGTCATTTTCTAAACTCCTAAGAAAAACTCCATCATATTTTTTCTAAATAGAACATTATCAATAAGCTGATAAGGAGCTTATTTTAGCCTTAATGCTCTACATTTCTTAGAGTCAAGGGTTTGAGGCAAAAACCCATGATTTATAAAAAACTTGATGTGATCATACCATTCAGATGTTGTCGTTTCAATTGCATTAACAAAACCTCTAGGTACAGCTTCACAACAACATTTGAGCCCAAAATCCGATGACTTCCGACGTAAAGTACGATTGTGTCGGATTGCAATGATGAAAAGTATTGTACATTCTGAATTTTTTTTTTCATCTTGCAGATTCATCGAATTTTTGACTTTACACCTTGTAGGTTTTGTGACAAACATGTTCAGGTGAAATTCAACGACCGTGTTGTAGGAAATTCGATGACCTTATCACAGGAAATTCGATGATAGTTCGTCTGAAATTCGACAACTATCATCATCGTAATTTAAATTATTTTTTATAATTTTAAATATAAATGATAAATTATCATTAATTTTTATAATTTAAATTATTATTTTATTTTATTTTTATTAAAATGGAACTTTATTGTTTTAATTTTTTTATATTTGAAATTATGTTTATTTCTACATATTTAAAATGGTTAATAAAATATTTGATTACATATTTTAAAAATAGTTATAATTAATTTTTATATTATTAAAAAATGATTTTTATTAATTTAATCAATTATTTACAATAAATACATACAATATTTATAACCAATTAAACAATAATTTATAGCCATATACACTTCGGATATAGAAAACCTACTTATGGGATATTCTAGACATTCGTGTGGATCATTACATGGGACCTCTTTGTAACAATCCCTTAAAGGATTATGTCCAACATGTTGTTGAGATACAACTTCTCTTATAAGTATGATAATTAGACATGCAGTATACAATATGGATGGGTAGGGAATTGGACAATGTCAACTTGTATGATACAATATGGTTGGGTAGGGAAAATGACAATTTCTACTTAGGTATTCAATTGTTAGTATTATAACATATGGAAAAGTTACTAGTGGTTCATTAGTGGAATCCCACATTAACATCAAAACAAAACAAAGATTTGTTCAGTGGTTGATTAGCGGAAGCACACATGGACCTCAAAGGAAAACAAATATTTCTATCGACTAGTTTTTAGAACTCAATAATGGGTTGTTAGAAAAAATTGTTTAGAACTCAACATTAAGTTTTTGGCATAGAAAGAATGGTGTCCATTGACAAGAATAACATCATATAGGCATGGCGTGATTTGATGCAATTGAGGTGATGTGATTTTATGCTATTGACAAGATCATTTTTTACCACACTTACAAATCAAATACAATTAATTGTGCCACCAATCAAGACATCTTCAAATTCCTTCTTATGCCTAACTACTCCACCAACACACCCTTTGGAACCATTGACTTGAACTTGTAGAAAAAACCTTGGACCACTCTTCCATATCAATCACCATTAATTTGTCCACCATGAGGTATGTTTTTGAACAATATGACTTTGGAAATATCTTCAATTCCTCTTAGCTAGCACTACATCTTGCACATGTAGAGGATACATTGGACGACATCTCCATAAGTGCTCTTGGTTTTTTCTCAACAAACTATGCTAAAATGAAGTTACTCAAGGGTTGTTTTTCTTGAGTACCATATGAAATGATAGAAGGGATATGTGCAAGTAGAGTGAAGTGCTACAAAATGTGTGTAGAAACCCCACACCATGCTTGAGATCAACCATATGAACCCCTTAGTTAATGGGTGTTCCTCAAGATATGTGCAAGACACTTGTGAATACAAGTGTGTGAAATAATCTCTTCAATATGCAAAGCGTTCGTCCAAATGTGAAGAAATTGTGTTCATCATCATCATTATCATCATCATCATCATCATCATCATCATTGTCATGATGATCATCATCACTTTCATCATGATCATCATCATCACTTTCATCATCATCATCATCATCATCATCATTATCATCGGCATCGACATCGACATCAGCATATGGATGTGGCTTGAGATTCAAAGGTTAGAATTGGATGTGGCTTGAGATTCAAAGCTTAGAATTGTATTATTCTTCTTAAGATAAAATCATCTCGGTTTTTTGAACATTTATAAGACAAGATCCATGTCTCATTCTCCTCCCTCCATAGTTTGTTGTATTGATGAAGTGTTCAAGCTTATTTTCATTTCCAAAATAAGGATGATCTAATTTTTGTGAGTTTTGTTTTTTATGAGGAGGATCATCATCATCATCATCATCATCATCATACTCATCGACATCATGTGCATCATCATCACCATCACCATTTAGATATTATCCATGATTTTGGACTATATGATTAAGCCAAGTAACAAGTGTACATATATTATCTAATATTTTTGGCTTGAACGGATCAATAAAATTATGATGATGATGATGATGATGATTAACATCCACTGAGACCAAAATTTGGTCTATCATACCTAAAGAAACCAATTAATTAGTTTGTTTTAAAATTGTATTCCTATGCTCAAAGAGCTTGGTGAGAAGCGTCTCGAGCTCACTATAATTTTGATAAGTTAAAAGGCCAGGAAGGTCGGTATTGCAACAAAGATTATGAAACTGAGATCTAATGTGGGTGTACGTAGGGCACTATAAGAGGAAGTGATTTTCATCTTCAAAGTTCATATTCTCACATAGGTGATAGATCCTTTCCACCCATGGTGTTTTAGGAACTATCCAACGACCCATTTCACTATGGAGCTCATGAGAGTTCATTCTTAAGTGTAACAAGTGTACAACGAGAATTCACAACCATCCATCTCCACAAATATAAGTGGCTAGTGGCTAGTTTATCCTATAGTAATTAGTTTAATGCTTAGCCTTTGTTTAATAGTTAACCGTTTCAACAACCATCAATGTTCATTGGCCAATTTATTTGTGGTTGTGGTTTCCATGAAGTTCCTTATCCATCCATCAAGTTATTTTTATATATTGTTATATAATTATTAATTTTCAATTTTCAATTACTACAATAAAATCATAGAAACTACATGGATGTTACTCCACCCAATTCTAAGTTATAAACACCTATAGATTGAAATATTTCATTTTTTAATTTATTAAAATTTTAAATTATATAAAATTAAAAAATAAAGATTTCATATCCATTTATAAAAAAAAATTTAAATGTTTTCTACTTCATGCCTGTATTATGCCATTGGTGAGAGGGTAATGTAGACACTCTCTCTAGGTATTCATAAATCTAGGTTGATGGCTTATAGGAATCCATCCCTAATTAAAACAATAATATTATAGACTAGTCTAACAAATATAACATTAGGTTCATCTAACTTGATTTCTACAAGAGAGATTACATTAGAAAAACTTTCACCACTAAAGTACAACACACTTCCCTCTCACCACCATACTTCAACATACTCATGCATTTTTATTTTTTTTTAACGAGATAGATGGACCAATCTCCACTACCCTACAACATATTAATAGATACATTGTTACTTTGAATTTTTGGGATTGACACTCTAGCTATAAAAATGAGCCTTCTCTACACGGTAAATCTATTAAAAACTATTAAAAATATACATTAAAAAATATTGTTTATGCACAATGTGTAAATATCAATCCAAATATTAAATACTTAAATATTAAAAAATAATAATAAATACCCCTTTACAAATAGTCTATTAAATACCCCTTAATTTATTAATAATAATAAATACCTTTTAATTCACTTCTACTTAAATACTTCTTATACCACATTAAGAAATAACCATTAAACTATTAAATCTAAACAAGTTCTATAAAAGTCAATCATTGTTTATGTAATTTTCACACGCCACTATATACCAATTAAATAAATACAAAAAAAAAAATTAAAACTTTAAATTGGGCCCTTAACTTACATTGCATAAAGCATTAAATGCAGAAACTTTAAATAACGATTCAAGTAATCACCACTTACATTATTAATTGGGAAAACGTGAAAATAAGAAAAAGTGACCAAAACAAATAACAAAATTTTATTAATTTTTGGCCATTTTTTATTAAAATTTTGCGATAATTGAAAATAAGAAAAAAATGGGCAAAACAAACTACAAAATTTCATTATTGTTTGGCCATTTTTATTAAAATTTTGCAATAATTGTCAAAATAATATTTTTAGCCTTTGAGATTGTTCAAACTGCATAATTAAATTGCTTTATAGGTTAATTTTACAATCAATTTTATTTATTAATTTCGATCTATAATTGGTTAAATGGAAAATATTTATAATACAAAATAACTTAATAATAATAATAAAATTTATAAACATTTAAACTAGTATAACTACTTTAATTGTGGTTGTGAATATATATTGTCTACATATTAATCATTACAAGTTATGTCAATGTGTGTTTATCGAGAGAAGCTAGGTGCACTTAGCCCAATATGGGGGTTCTCTTAGCTCAATATGGGGGAGATACTGTCACGTTAGTCACTTTATGCCATTATGCTAGCGGACATAAAAAAAAATTATGTTAACGAACATAAATAATAATAAAAAACATGTGGCGTAATTTATCAAATAACTTGTACACCTAAAGAAATTGGATCCCTCTCAGTGCTATGCTGTTCGAGATTTTGGATTACAAGATTAACCCAAGAAGTGTAACAAGTTTCTATCCTAAATTTTGAACTTTGTTGAATGGATCACTTACTATTACTAATTTTAGAGTGCAATAAAATCAATGAGATTACACTTGTCTTATCCTCCTGCAATCTAGAAAAAACATAGATGCTATTCCACCCCAAATTCTAAGTTATAAAAACCTATAGATAAAATATTTTACTTTTTAATTTATTTAAATTTTAAATTATAAAAAAAAAGATCTCATATCTATTTATAAAAAAATTATTTAAATGTTTTCTACGTTTTATCTATACTATTGATGATAAGAAAAGTTAGATCATCTAACAAAGATGACGGGAGGCTCATCTAACTCATGTTTTGAAAGTAGGATCAAATTAGTTCACCACTAAAATAACACACCTCTCTCTGGCCACTATGCTACACCACACTTATGCCTGCAATCTTATTTTTTATTTCTTGTTTTTATGAGACAAATAGACACATCCCAAGTAAAACTCCACTATATTACTAAAATAAATCTTCTCTATACAATAAATATATAAAAAAACTATTACAAATAAACATTGAAAAATATTATTTCTTCACAATGTGTAAACATCAATCGAAATATTAAATACTCAAATATTAAGAAAAATAATAAATGCCCCGTAACTCACTTCCATTTAAATACCTATTTTAACACATCAAGAAATACATGTTTTGGAGTACTCACTTATGTACGGAGATGGTAGGCGACTATATAACAAATAAATAAATATCAATCCAAATATTAAGAAATAAATAAATAGCCCTATACTGGCTTCCACTTAAATACCTTTTTTCACACATCAACAAATACCAATTAAACTATAAAATGTTAAAACAAGTTTTAGAGAACTTTATCCAAAGTCTTTATATGGGAAATAAATAAATATCAATCCAAAGATTAAATACTTAAATATTAAAAAATTAATAAATACCCCTTAACTCACTTCCACATAAATACTCCTATTCACACGCCAAACAAACAAATATCACTCCAAAGATTAAACTCAAATATTAAAAATGTAATAAATACACTTTTCCACACATCAACAAATACCAATTAAACTATAAAATATTAAAACCTATAAAACAAGTTTTAGAAAACTGTGCAGTTAGTCCAGGCCACTATATAACAGTTAAATATTAATGTGAAAAGCCTACTTAAAACGTTTAATTTGGCAGGTTAACATACACAACATAAATACAACAATGTTAAAAAATGGTTTACGAGCTTCCTATCGGAGTCGGATAAAACGGTTAATTGCCTGTGTTGACACGGTCCAAAAAAACCCCTACTGTTTACACTGGTAAGAAAAACCCTAGTTTGGGTTCTCGCGGATGTAACATCCCTTGTAAGCATTGCTTTTCAGGTTGGGTCTGCTCTTCAGGTTGAAGAGGTTACTATTTGTGAAGCATTGCTTTTCAGGTTGGGTTTGCTCTTCAGGTTGAAGAGGTTACTATTTCTGAGTAATATACTGCATTACTATTACCACCATCAGTGACTTGCAAGAAATGGAAATGAGAGGTTTTGAGGATCAAGGGACGGGCCCGATCCATAATAATAATGGATGTGGCTCCTCTCTTAAAAGAAGATACTCCACTTAATGATCATTTTCTTCGTCAACAGGATCCTTTATTGCTCTGCGAACCGCTGCTAGGGCAGCAACAGCAATCAGGTTTCGAATCTCATAAGCCAGTGTCTCCCTTTGGAGAATATACTGCACTTAATGAGAAAACCAACAATTATTTTCTTTATCAACATGATCCTTTCTTGCTCTACGAACGGCAGTTTCGGCAGTGGCAGCAATGAAATTTCGAATCCCTGCAGGAATCTGGAAATTTGAAGCGCAAACTGCTCGGGCTGGAGCAGCAATCAAGTTTCCAATGTCAACCAGGGCGTCAAAATGTGAACTTGGAAGCTCTCTTGGAGCGACAACAAACGAGTTTCAAATCCCAGCCGGAATCTAGAAACGTGAATCTGAAACTGCTCGGGCAACACGGGCTGCAGCAGCAATCAAGTTTCGAATCCCAGCTAGACGCTGAAAATGAGTTGTTCAAAGCGAAATTGGCTTCTTCAGCGTCGTTAACCATAGAAGAGCACCCGGCAGCACTGCCGCTTTCTCATGTTCTTGGCAGCGGAATGCCATGCAACCGTAATGAGGCGTTGAAGGCAGAGAAAGTGTATCCAATATATTTCTGCGGTTACAAGATGGAGGATGTAATCAAGAAACTCGGTAACAATTCTTCCCTCGGGCTGCGCACCAGCGGAAACTACGAGAGCTCCTCCCCTTTAGCAATTCTTCCCTCTGCGTCAAAAAAAGATTCCACCCATAAGCGACAGCAGCGCCACCATCCGGTTTCTAGTTATTCTGTGAGCCGTGGCCTTTCGGTAAATCCTGAGTCTGTTGCTGCGCGTAATAGGAGGAAGGAATTCCGCGAAAAAATCAGCTGCCTTGAGCAGATTATTCCACTAGGTACCAAGTTGGAAACCTTTGAATTGCTGCAGGAGGCCAGTAAATACGTGAAATTTCTGCAGGCCCAAGTGCAGGTTCTCGAGCATATGCCTTCATCTCCGTCTCCGCTCCATTCAAAAGATCGTGGCGAGTTACTTCAAGCTGTTGTTACTTCGCCGACAATTCAGGGAAAGCTCTTCCGTGAACAGAAATGCGTGGGAACTGTAGAACAGTATCAAATGCTGGCCACGACCACAGGCTCTAGTAAATAGTAAGTATTGTCTTGTAGATGCTTTATTCGATGAATAGATTTATAGTTCTTTCAACATGTTTGTAGATCCACTACTGACACACATCCATCAACATACATTAAAACTTTGATATTTATAAACCAAAACCCATAAATACTTTAAAATAATCATTTTGCAAGCAATTAATCCATAAACATGTGGCAATGTTTTGAGTATTTTAGGGAGGCGAATGGCCGTAAAAGATGACCAAAATAGGCCAATTTTGGGACTCATCATTAGCCTTGTTTCTCTTCCTAGTTAGCTTTGGGGTTCATCATTAACCTTGTTTCTCTTCCTAGGATATTTTTGACTTTGGCATACATCAATATCTAAGCGACCTAACACGTTTGATAATAAACATGCGGTATTGAGACTGTTAATGCAAATTTTATAATGACCAGCTAAAGGAGGTTGGTAAGCTACTTTGCTACCTTCTTCTCAATCTTATAAAGCACCCACAACCCTAACAGGTTTGATAATAAACATGTGGTATTGAGACCGTTGGTGCAAATTTTATAATGACCAGCTAAAGGAGGCCTGGTAAGCTACTTTGCTACCTTTTTCTCAATCTTATAAAGCACCGACAACCATAGATCCTTGAAGGGAATATTGAGGAATTGAAAATATGCCCTAGCTTAAACCAAACCCACATAACATCAATGAGCTAGTTTGGAAGGGGCCCACGCTATGACAATAACACAAGTTTCTGCCCTGAGTCAAAGACTAGATAGAAGGTGTTTAGGCATTTTAGTGTGGTTCATCATTAATTAGTGGCCATTTAGAAACTATAAGTCCTCATTCCAAAGCAAAGGATTACCTCCAATTTGACCGAGGTTTGCACTTTGCTACAACATATAGTCAATTTCTTCAATTGTCATCACATAGAGCGCTGATGCCAGAGGGAAACCTTGGTTAATTGACCGGTATAAACCAATTGCTTTATATTTAAGTCCAATAATGGTAAACCCTGCTAATGTGTTGGCCAAAAGAGTTTCAACTGCTTGCAATAAGGGATCAAAATCCCAAGGTCTGAAGCATGGCCATAATAAAATGCCATTCTACCAGCATAGCATCAACAACTAGCTCAAACTAATATAGCCTCTGAGCAACAAGTTAAACCTTGGACTGGTTATGGACTTCAATGCCTCCATGGCTCCCTCATCATAGCATCATAGTAAAAGGAGGTGTAGATCCGGTCTCCTATGAACACTAGTAGTAGAGATGCTCGTCTAAGATGCAAGTTCAAGTACAACATCTATATGACAATATCATATCTTAAATATATCTATAGTATCTATGTTCATGGCAAGTCAAAGTATCTGTGGCGACATAATATAGTAAGGAGGAGCCAGCCTCTCCAGAGTTCCAGGTAAAATAGGCCCCATAGGAACATGACCATGACCTATTCCACTATCCTTGGACCGGATTCCACTATGACTAGGTGTCTTCACCTACAGGCCAGGTTTACCGACTTGGTCTTACCAAGCAGTACTTATGCATGTGAATCCAAGTTAGCGGACAAGTGAAACGGCTATTATCCAAGCATTCTAGTGGACTTGGGTGCTAGAGAAGGCATAGCAGGGATAAACATTTAGAAAGGGTATGGTTTCTTCCATAGAATCTCCAGTTTAGATCTCTGATGACTAGTTTCCCATTGGAACCATCAAAATGATATGAGGTTTTGCAGTTGTTCCAATATGAACATGGATATGGCTCTACTATGAGGTAAGTTTCATTGCAATGAATACTTCTCTACGGCACCATCATATATGTATTAACCATTGGTAAGCTGCTTCTATGGGCCTTTTTTGTTCATGACACTTCTCTACGGCACCATCATATATGTATTAACCATTGGTAAGCTGCTTCTATGGGCCTTTTTTGTTGATGACCAGGTAGAGATGCGGATATCATATATGAACAAGTGGAGATACCTTAATTAGGTAAGCTACGTGGCCATGACCAATTCTCTATGAGGATCATAGGTGAACAGCTTCTCTATGCATTGGAAACATGTTTCTCACAGTAGAACTAGTGGAATTAGCTGGTAGGGGGACCAAGTAGATATGCAAGTTTAGATCTGCCCCATAGCATTAGCCTAGCTCTGTCTCGGCCGGCACTAGTGGCTATGAAGATTGAAGTGTAAACGTATCTATGGCTACATCATATGTGTGTAAGGGATCTATCCTCCCTTTGCTAGTAGGCACTGGAATAACCAGTTAGAGTAGTTCGCTGGAGCTAAAAGAATTCAAGTTGTTCATCGCCAGGACGTGGAGATGGTGGTATCGCAGGACGTAGATATTGAAGTAGTGTATTTAATGTGTCCATGTATTGATTGATGTCTGAGGTGATGTATGAGCCATGTATTGCTTCTATTTCCCCCTTGAAACTATTAAGAATGTGATAGGTGGTATTTGTCTGGCAATGAAAAGTATTTATCTCCTTGTTGTTCTGTCAGCTGTTGATAGTGTATGGGAAGGTGGTGAAAATAATGGTGAATAATATAGGAGCTCCTGGTTGAGTGGATCTCGATACCATCAACTAGCCCAAACTAAGATGGCACTTACTCTGTGGCTGGGTTCAACCAACGTCTCCATATGAGTTCAACCTGCTGCCATAGCATTGCGAGGACTTCTATTCCCAGGAGCCCAGTCGAGTATTAGTCCAAGTGGAGTAACTGGATCTCCAGAGCCTTCATATGGACATTGAGTACCAGAATTTAGTGGCTCACCACCTACCTAGTGCAGACGTAGTGCCAGTTAAAGTGTCAACGTCTAAGAGAAAACTTAGCATTGTCCAGCTTTTGCATTAGCACCACCTAGTAGTAGTGGATCTCCACCAGCATCAACTAGTTTAAACTCATACGCGGCACTATTCTGCCAACAAGTCTCCATCATGGCGATCTCCAGAGAGTTAACGACTTTATGCAACATCGTATAGTAACAAGTGGAGATATGAATCCAAGTAGTGTAAACGTATAGAAAGCAACATCATAGGTTATGAACCGTATCCATGCAAGCTCATAGAGGTTGTACAGGGCTCCAATCAATGCTAACTTCACGTAGCAAGTATCAGATTTGAAAACTTATATATGGCAACATCATATTGCGGAACACTGATGACAAAAAACCGGTTTCTCTGGCTTTCACAAGGCTAGCACTGGGATTGAACTTTGGGGCTATGGCTTTTATTCAACCCATGGATAGCTTATGAGGCACATTCTCTAGAGATGCGAGTATATAAGCTCTGTCTCTTTCGGCATGTCAGCTAAGGCATTTCAGCTATGGAAGGTTTGGGTGCAAAGACATACCAGCCGCGGAGAAACGAACTACAAGAGGGCCTTTTTTAATAACTACTCTGCAAAACTTAGATATGCGCTTTCAAAATGTGGTTTAGATTTTGTATTTGTGGTAGTAGGTATGGCTGGACGAGATCTGCTCGTTAGGTTTCATAGGTTTTATCCTTGGACGAGTAAAAGGTAAACTTCTACACGGTGATATCGTACGTGAAACTTATCCATGCAATTTATAGCTGCCTGAGCATTTATATGGCAACCAAATTGTTGTAGTTCAGTCCAAATTCTCCCGGCGGCACCTATAGCTGGAGGAGACTGGTAGCGCATATTTCTTTTGGGCCTTGGCGGGCAAAAACATAGATATGGCGGGCAAAACTTAGCGCTTAGTAAGATTCTTGATTTGATGAATAGATTTCAGAGCTCTGGTATTTGTCTCCATGTTTTTGCAAGTACAAGAAATGATCTGGTTGATGTGTAAAAATGCTGGCCGCTGCCACAGGCTCTAGTTAATAGCAAGTATTGTCTTGTCTACATGTTTGTAAATCCTTAATCTGATGAATAGATTTATATTTGTTTCAGCCTGTTTGTAGATCTTCGATTTGATGAATAGATTTCAGTGCTCTGGTATTTGTTTCAACATGCTTTTGTAGGAACAGATAATCCGGTTGATGTGGAAATTGAAGCTTCAATTGCACTTGTATCTCACTGCACGTTAAAAAATTATATTTTACGCGATAAACTATTCTATGTAGATGTTTGGTTGGTTTTTGGTTTTCTTAATGCAATGTGTCTGTTTTTCTTAAACAAAGTTAATATAATTAAGAATTCAATAATTAAGTGGTGTTTTTTTACACGAAAGTAATATAATGAAGAATTCAATAATAATAATGTAGTGTTCTTTTTATGGGTTTTTTTCAGGTTTATGGAAGCGATCGGTCACGTTTTGTTGTTCATCCAGCTTGGAGGCTCATGAAAGTTATTTACAACTTTTGTATTTTTTTTGGTTCATCCAACTTGGAGGCTTATGAAAGTTATTTACAAAAATTATTTACAACTTTTGTAATTTTATTTATTTATTTAGGAAGAAGACTATATATATATAATGGTTCAGAGTTTGAATTTCAAAATTTTTAAATTCAAATGGTGATGCTAGATTCTGCAAAGAATTATAAAAGTTATTTATAAAATGTGAAATTCAAATTCTTCAAAGAATTATGAAAATTATTTAGAACTTTTCTTTTTCTTTTTTTATTTTATTTTAGGAGGAATACTATATATAATTGTTTATAGTTTGAATTTCACTTTTTTGAAATTCAAATGGTGATGCTAGTTTCTTTCTAGAATTAAATGGTTTTGTAAATACTTTAATTCAATTTTGTGAACTTCAAATGTTAAGATCTTTTCAATTTATACATATATTTAATGAAATTTTTAGAAAATATATTATAGTGATTTTGTGAATTTATTTGTTTTTTATTTTGTTAGTTTATTTAACCAAACATTTTAATAACTTTTAATAATATTTTATTTAATTTAATGATAATGTTATTAACATGTAAAAAATTATGGTTTTAAAAGAATGAAGAACGAAGTATATATATATTATTTCGATATTGCATATGTTTCATATTACTTCATAATCTTTAGTGTCTTTTTTTTTAAATCTATCATATTGGATTTTTTGGTGTCCGACCGTATTAGAACCAACCACCTTTCAGCTTAGGGGCAGTCTTAACCATACCCCATCGCCAACTCTTCTACATCTTGGGAATTCATATGTGCTAACTTGTTATGTTTAGTAGGGAAAATATAATATTTTGATATATTTTGCCAATTATTTCCCCACTTCCACCATCATAATATGTTTTTCTTATTATCTCCCCAACTCTCTATTATGTTTTCCCTACATTAGAGTAGGTGTAGTGGGGAATAATTGAGAAAGGATGTTATGTTTTCTGTAATATCCCTAAAATCCATAAATAAATACATTGTAAGGTCAATAAAACTATTAGGATCTAAGGGATATCTATAAATAGTTCCGTCTTCAGGTTATGGATTTCTCTTCTAGGTTAATACGTGGTATTCTATTTGCGATGATATTTATTGTTGTTTATTTGTATACTTATGTTTTTGTATATTTATGTCTTTTATTTCTTTAATGATGTTTCTTGTGCGATTCAGAGTCTACTTTTATTTATAATTGGACTTTTATCGCGTAACCTAGTCTCATTTACTACAATGACATGGCTTACTTACCTTTGCTTCTAAAGGAAAAAGGGTGGCTGGAATTACATACAACTCAATAAAAAAGGTATCAAAAAACTCCTATGACCTAGGATTACTTAGTTCGTTATGAACTAATGCATGAGGAACCTGTTGTTTTTGCAGGTGCTAGATAGCTGAGCCTATGCTGAGTGTATGTTCTAAAGTAGTGACAAGATGTAAAAAGAAGGGTTCTAACCCTAAAACTAAGGGTTTAAATGCATGGTGTAAAAAATAAACAAAATAAACAAAGGGCTAGTGACTTTACGGAAAGGGTAAAAATCAAAACGTTAGTGGGAGGTGGTTGAGGATTTAAGGGAGACCACATGAAGGGCTTGTGTCACCTTCCACGGTGGACTATGCAGAAAACAAATTGCTAGGTTTTCAAAATCCCTCTTTTGCACGGTGAAGTGGTTGAGGGGAGCGAGCTCCCTGCCTTGTATTTCATTGGAAAACATGGACATAAAGTTATAGGGTCGTCAATGCTGCTAAAGTATACACTTCTTCCTTGTATACCATTCTTACTTGCTTATTATTTTTCATCCGTCACATGTTCTAATATTTGACTCGTTTTCATGGCAGGTTCAACATTGAAGCAAGCTTGCGACTGAGGGAGAGGAAGACCATGAAGCCACAACTTGGTAAGCCTATGCACAAGGGTCCTTATACTCTAGCTGGTCGTTATGTGTTTTGATAGGTTATGGGCATTATCTATTTGTATTTTTAATGGCTTCCCATTTAGAGTTTAAACAAGTTTTTAATGGGATTATGAGCCTCTTCAGGTGTTGGAAGAATTTGTAAATTTAATCTTTATTGTGGGTGAAATTACTACTTAATTAAAAACCTATTTTTGGGATTTCATGGTTGTATCATTGTTATGTTTCCTGCACTCTTTGTTGACTTAAATTATGAAATTGTGGTCTCATTAATTCCTAGGAAAGCTCTTAATGGTGAGAATGTATTTTGTTATGGATTCTCTGTATTTGGTTTTAAAATTGGATAGCTGGTGAATGAAGGTGTAAATAGTGGGGTTTTTAATCCGTGGGTTTTAAATTGTTTGCTCTCTGTATTTAATAGAATGTCTTGGAAAATGTATTTTTTTTATTATGGGGATCAATGTACCCCGTTGATGGTGGAAGCGCTCTCCGTTAGGAGTGTGATTTTCGGCAATGGAACGATGGATATATTTATTTGTAATAGTTGTTTTAATGGGAAAATATTTTGTGTAAATCGCTTCATTGAAGAAGTGCCAGAAAATACCTAGCTTTGTCCCCTCTTTTAATTTTTAATGTGGCTTAATGAATTTATAAGCCAACGCTAGAATTTTTGTGATGTCAGCGCTAGAAGCATGGCCCTTTTACACGATGGCTAGAAACTTCACTCTTTATGGGATTTGATGGTTGGTTGGTTATCGTGATACCTTGGTTCACTTATCTAGATGGCTCTATATTTTTATTCTATTATTTTTAATGGTTTAAGCAGTATTTCCTCCAATGCTATTCATATTTTATGGAGTTATAATCGTAGTTCTACGAACGTTGATATATGTGGACTTGGTCTCCAACGGATTTGATCCCTAACTCACGAAATTGTTTTATTGTTGGCCTGTCAATCGTTATTTAATTGATAGTTTATTTATTTTGTTATATTGGTAAACCCTTCGTGGATGTTGTGTAGTAAAATGCTAACTATTTTATGTTTAATCTAAATTTATAACCGTGCGGGATGATTGTACAGCTATTGAGTTTATAAGGTAGATTTAATATACAGAGCTCCATCACGATCTTACTCTGTTGGAGCGATCTTCTCTTGGAAATATGATTATGTCCTATTTTTAAATGGTTAAATAATTGTTTGATTATTAAAGGGTTTTGTTTCTAGTATCTATGGTTTGTATGTTTAAGGATTTATGTGTGGATTCAAAACTATTTACGATGTTTTGGAAATGGTTTATCATAATATTTATAAGGGCTTAATGTTAGAATCTAGTCTAAAACCTAAGACATTTGTAGAAGCTTTGAAAATAATTTATCACAATCCTTATAAGAAATTATCCTTAGATTATATCCTAAACTATAAAACATTTAAAACATTTATTCATGTTGATGAAGGATGATTTACAACTTCCAATACAAATCTTCATAGCTGAAATCTCAGAGTGTAAAAATATTTGAAAGAAGAAATAAAATATGGGATAAAGAAAACCTATTACATGCAGTAGCGTAGCTTGTAATGGCTCTATCACCTTGCACACTTCAACACACAAAATTAATAATACACACTCTATTTCTAACCTGATGAGCGGTAACTAGATGACCTCAGAACTACCACGTTCCTCCCAACATTGACTCGAAACAATTCCTGGTTCTAAATCGGATCCCCCGAAGCTGGCTCCAACATGCAAGAGAAAAATAGAACTCCTAAGGATGCATATGTTTGGATTTGGAATTCATGCGATGTATTCTTTAAGTGTCAGTTTTTGAAATGCTCTCCAATCCTATCGAGGAATAACGATGAGATCTCCCCAAGCCTTCTCTTGGCTCTTATTTCCATAGATATTCTTTGGGAAAAGGTGTGGTTGATTTAACTTCAGTTAAATCAAGATTTTACTATTTTATTGAAAATAATTCTTAGTTTCACTTTTATGTAATATACATTATTTTTTTTGTTAACTAGGAACTTTCTACTAGTTCCTACTTAAGTTTAGAAAATATTCTTTATTTATATATTTAGTTTATAAGATAATATATATTTACTTAGCACTTTTGTTATCTTCATTTATTTTAACACACACACACACACACTCATATTATTCTTATAAGTGTATGTAGATTTCACTTAGATCTTTTATCTATGTTTATTAAAATAAATTGATATATATAGACATATTATATAGACTTAATTATTCAATGTATTAATTTATTATTATCCATGCATTAAATAACATAATTGTTTATTCGATGCTCCTTAGTTTAAGAATGACTCATGTGGGGTTTGGTCGGTCAACTAGGATAGGTCGCCCTAGATTTCCTTGCATGTTGGATTACCTCGTATTCATGGAAGTATCATGCGCTCCTTGATGAGAAATAGATTGTGATTTCAATTAATCAACTTAAATAAGTATGATGAATTTTAGGACTATTTCGAGTATTTCCAACTCAACACCCTTAGTTACAGTAACCCCTAGTGCTATTCAAAGCTTATGTTGAACACTAACAAACACACATTGCACTAGTACAATTCCAGATCCTTTTTCTCAACACTAATACTAGGATGCATTTTTACAATACACCTAAGGATACAATGGAAAAATATCCGATGCACCAGAGCTTATGCTTAACATCATGTTTGAGTGCTCCAGGGATTTTTCCCAACACTTCCATCCTTCACTTGCTGGGGTTACCTATGTGCTCCATAGTTTATGCTCAACACATAGTCTCATAACCCATGTGCTCCAGCAATTATGCCCAACAAATGATAGAAATCAATCATGTAATCAGTCTTCTACATAATACATCACAAAATAATCATCTCAGTATATTAGGGCTTGTGCCTAATCTTATAATACATAAATCAAGTAGATTGGGACCTATGCCCAATACAAAAACAACAACCCTTGTCCAGCAGGGCATGTTCCCAATATATAATCATAGAACAAAATAATAAAACATGTGCATTGGGGCTTATGCCTAGTATATCTATATAACCAAAATAACTCATGTGTAGTGGGGAATATGCCCAATATATAGACATAAATATAACATCAAATTAAATCATGTGAATTGGAGATCATACCCAATATAATCAAGGTCAAAACTCCGGATATTACATCCCTCCCTGCTTAGAACAACACCATCCGAGTGCTCTAGGGACTAGAAATGAAATCATGAAACAAGGCAGGGTAAATGTCTTTTATGGTGGTTTCATTCTCCTATGTGGCCTCATCGGGCCCAAAGTGCTTCCATTTCACTTTTATTTAGACAATAGTTCGCTTCCTGAGCTATACTTCCCTCTTCTCCAAAATGTGAAGGGGCTCTGGCATAAACTCCCCTTCAGGTTCCACCTGTAGCAAGGACCAATCAATCAAATGTTTAGTATCATAGACATATTTCTTCAATAAAGATGCGTGAAAAACATTATGAACCTTTACGTGAGAAATTAAACCTAATCCATATGCCACTAGCCCTTTCTTGGCCAGTATCTCAAAGGATCCACAAAATCTTGGTGCCAACTTTCCACACATTCCGAGGATTAATGAGCTTCTTTTTGCCTTTACTTTTAAATAAACATTTTTTCCAACTTGGGAATTTTTATCCTTTCTCTTTTTAAATCCCATAACGCTTTTGGAGGTCTTGTGCCTCTTTTAGATTTTGTTCCTCTTTGGTGACTAACTATTGTAGGTATTTCAGTAAATTTATCCCTAGCATGAGCCTGTCTATCAAGCTATCCCAAGTCATCGGCGTCCTACACATTCCACCATAGATTACTGTTGAGGCCTCGGGTGTGTATGTGGCTGAAAAGGGTCCAAGGCTCACAAAAGAGGATGAAAACCCATCCAAAGGCTTAAGGAAATCCTATAAAAGTATTACCCTATCCTTGAGCTATTTGGTGTGGTTAACACCCACAAAAAATTGGCCTCCACTAGCACTCTTTGAGTCAATGAGTTTAGATCTTGGAAGGATTCGTCTTCCTATGAAGGAAAATTGGATTGATGAGGTTAATAAAAGGAAAATGTAATCTAATTGTAAAAGGAAATCTAATCTAGATCTACACTATTCTAAGAGAGGTATTTGGTGTGTTCACAAATCAACCTAAGATGTAAGACAAATAGCATTTAATCAAATTAACAAAA
The DNA here is from genome assembly GCA_001517045.1 of Pseudotsuga menziesii. Classification (NCBI taxonomy): domain Eukaryota; kingdom Viridiplantae; phylum Streptophyta; class Pinopsida; order Pinales; family Pinaceae; genus Pseudotsuga; species Pseudotsuga menziesii. The sequence goes on along the minus strand of LPNX010780572.1, from coordinate 212,140 downwards.
ATGTAAACAAGATCATTTAATTATCTTTTAACTCGCGATTAATTAATGAAAATTAACTTACAGCAACTTAAAATTAACACATTCAAGGTCAACCTGCATCTAAGTATGTCAATTCAAAAATTAACATATATGTTATCTAATTTACTTTGTAATCACTTGCAAAAATAGATAAAGATTTTAACAGAATAAAATCTTTAAAACTTTATTAGTACACAAATTACTGGCAGAGAGAAATCAAGGGTATGAATAAATGCACTCATTAATTGCAAAGGAGTAATAGTAATATTGATCCATCTGAAATAGGAAAAATCATAATTTGTTAAGGAAACTTGATCAAATAAATAACAACAGATATGAAAGGATATCATTACTGTATTAAATAAAGTTTTCAAAAAATTACAAAACCTCAAGTAAACAGAGGTATCTCTAGTATCTTGTCTAGAATTTTCCCTTCCAAAAAGTCCCTCTTACATATGAAACCCACCCTTTAAATTATTATTACAAGGAGTAGATTCCAATCAAATTGGTATCGAAAAATACAAATAAAAATAATATCCAAGGAAATCCCGCCATCTGTTCGAAATCCCTAACAATTCCTCAATGTTGGGATAATTAGCTGTTTCGAACCCAAGTTGAGCATCACATTTATAATTCTCCATTTCATTTTTAGATAACTTGTGCCAGATGCGGTTGTAAATTTGGATATTTCCCTTAATAGACAAAGGTTGTATGATTAACTCATCCACATCTTCAATGGTGAGATGATCGAGTCCTTGGATTTTCTCCTTTGCTTGATCTTGTCGGCGTTCTACTTGCTCGATCATCAGTCTTGGTGGACAAGCATTCTCAATGACCTCCACTGTGGGAAAAAGCAATGTATCCATAATACTGTAAAAAACATACAACTTTCTTTCACACATGCCCTGTTCCTTTTTAATAGTATCTTCAACCATCTCATTAAGATCAATCCAAGAGTGTATTATTGTTCTGACCTTCTTTAGTTGAAAGCTGCTGAGGATGATGATGTTTTTTGGCTTGTCATTCATATACCTTTTCCAATCCAAAATTTCATCATAAGCCTTAGAATATTTCTCTCTCTTTGATACATGATCTTAAAGGACAACATACATCTGACCAAAAGTAATAAGACTTTCATAAATATCATTCAAAGTTTGGAACAAGTCAGCTATTAACTCATAATGCTCCTGATTTGTTCTAATAGCCAATTCTTTAAATTCCTCTTGTGAAAACCTGGAGAACGAAGAGGAAGCTGCATCTTCACATTGCTTTTCAAGGGAGGGGATCCTGTGTGTAAAGTTATCATTTGGAGTCTTCTCGTTTTGCAGCTCAACCTGAAGAGAAGCACTTTTGACCTGTAGGTCATTATACTTGTAGTCATATGTCTTCATAAGATTAGAAACATGAGCCTCATCTTACCTTCTAGTATTTTCAAGATATTCCTTTAGCTTTCTTATCTCTTCTTTTCTCCTGTCAAACTCCCTGTTCAAGGTGTTAACAACACGGAGGTCAGCACTTGTGAATGCACCCAAAGCAACAGTTGTATCTGCTACATCTACCTGTGGGTCACCGGACTCCTGACTCTAGAATATTTGATCAGTGAAAATACATCCATACCACTTTGATCATCTGTTACATCTACCTGTGGGTCACAAGACTCCTGACTCTAGAATATTTGATCAGTGAAAATACATCCATACCACTTTGATCCTTAGTCCTCTTTTTTCTCCTTTTAACCACTTCTTTATCAAACTTGCTGCAATAATAATCCCCAAGAGAGATGGAAATGTCTTCATTAAAATCAGTTATTGACTCAATGGATGCGGAAGTCCCAATCACTGTGGACATCAAAGGGGGTGTCTGTTTGATTATAGGAGGGAGCATGGGCATAGTAATGTGAGTGCTGGAAGGAAAAATGTTTTGAACAGCGGCTACCTCAGGGGTTGGAGAGAAGAGTGGGGCTGAAGTTTCAGAGGATGGGAAGTGGATGTTGAAAGCTTTAAGTGGTGAGGAAGGAATCAAGATGTTTTCAAGACTAGATGGTAATGACAAAGTAAATGAGGTTAGGTGTATAGGAATATTAAAAAATGGTGCTTCTGTAGTGGCAGGTTGCAGCGTGGGGCTTTGCACATAAGTAGATGTGATAGATACAGATGTGGAAGTCAAAGCCTCATACAGCTGAGACAGTGCAGGTGATAGGGCTACTCCAGCAGGTAAAGTAGAAAAAATATGACTGGATGAAAGGATCAATGCTGAAGACGAGGAGCTAGAAATAGAAGTAGATTGTAAAACTGTAGGGAGAGGGATAAAATATTTCTTACCATCACCATTGATAAAATCTATGAATGGTTACAAATATTGATCCATGTATTCAGTGAAAGGCACGGAGGCTATTACTTCTTCTTCTAAGTCACAACAAATTTATAGTAGGATTTGGAGAGGAAGAAACCTGCACCTTGAGTCTTTTAAATGGCTTTTGGTCATCCATTTCTTGATCATCATTTGGTTGAGTGACTGTAGCAGTCACCTGGATATCAGCAACAATCTGAGAAGCTGCAGTTGCATGAGTGTCCAGTACAGAGGTCATCATTGCTAGCTTCTGTTTTGACATTTTTTAGGTATGCATCAAGGCTTTCAACTGCTGAGCAACTATTGCCTCTAGAAGGTATCCCATTAGACCTTTTCCTTTGGCCCCATCTGGATGGGTTGCCACTGATTGAAATTTTGTTGCGTGGGATTCCTTTTCTTCTCTGTCCTTTCTCATTTTCTCCAAGAGGTCCATTTGCATTGCTCTATAACTCTGAATATTGTCTTTAAGTTCCTTTTGATGCTGTAAGATGTGACTTTCTCATCTTTGCTTTTGGATTTATCCAAGACTTCAAAAAATGTATTGACACCCTAGTAAATGGAATCATCGGGAAGTTCCTCATATGCATAAGTAATTTTGATATGGTATTGCATAAAGTGAGCATCGAGGAATGCCTTTGGATCATGTCTTCTCTTGCTAGCAAATCAAAATTTCAAGGAAACTATCTGTTCACCCAGTACTATAGCCCAGGTTGAAGTTGGGATAACCAATGATCTAAGGTTCAAAGATAATTTGGGCCAGACTTTTCTTTTAGGGCCAAAGAGTTTCGTATAAACCCCATTAGTGACAGTATGGAAGGTGTTATACACCTGAGTGACACCTCTCCGTCCGAGTGCCGACATCCCTGATGTTGGCACACAAAAGGACACCTATGGATAGAGGTTTTCCCAAAACACTATAGCTTGGTTTATCATGAAATACATTCTCTCACCATCCACCTAATTACTTTTTCATTTAACCATGTTGATATGTATTCGCGACTTTCCTATTATACAACTCGGGCATCATTCACGAGTCTCGGTTGTTACAGGTCACGTATCCTTGTATTCGGAGGTTGCTCTTATGCTAAGCCGCGAATCATTCACTGGTTTCTCTACTGCATACCCACGCATATGTCTCAAACATTAAAACAAAAAAAACTTTCGTTGATTGGAGATTAGTTAAGTCATTTAACTTAATTTCCTCAACTGCCACAACTTCCCCAACCTTCGATAACTGCCTTATTTCACCCATATAAATACAGGCCTTGGGGAGCGTGTAGGTTACTTACACTTGGAGAGAAAAGTTATGCTGGTGGAGTTTATACAGAAGTCTTTGGAGCAGTTGAACTCAGAATCCTTTGGTTGCAGAGGAGTCCTTGTCTCAGACGCTGGGTTGTAACCTTAACTCTTTCCATTATTGATAATAAAGGGATTACTTCTTCCATATGTGTTTCATCTCTTGTGATTGGATGAATGTTTATACTTCAGTATGATATATGTTTTATCTAACCTGCTTATATGTACATGAATCATCTTGTATCTGGAATAGTGTTTCTTGACAGGTGAAAGAGGAGCAATCCTGAAGATTCTGGAAGTGGAACAGAGAGGAAGAGAATAGCAAGGATCAAAATTCGTTTAACAAGTAAGTCCTTCTAACCCTCCTATTTCCTATTCTACACTTTAAGAGTCAATTGTCTGCAAGTAATTGAGTATGTTGGTAACCCCAACCTTCGGTTATTAGGTGTATTATCCTGTACAATAGAACTGGTGACTCCGATGGGGAAGCCCTAGACTGCTGTAGGTTTTTTTGTCCCTGACCAGTCTTTGCTTGGAAGTCAGTGTGTGATTTTCTATCCTGGTTTTCACTCGACTCAGCCTTTGAAAGTCCTTTGATTTTTTCCTTGTTTTTGAGAAAAAATTCATATGCATTCACGGGTTGTCTTTATAGACAATCGCGAATACTACTGTGCATTCGCGGGTTGTCTTTCTAGACGGTCGCAAATCATTCGCGAGTTGCAATAAGTGACAGTCACGAATACTCCTGGAAGTTGGGATTTTAAAGTAAAGTTTGCTTGTTCTTTTCTTGTTATGATCTCTATTTCCTAAGTGGATTTTCTTTATGAGTGCTAGGTAGTTTGTTTGAATACCCTGGGTGATCATACTTATAGCTTTTTTGAAATCCCTTGAGTCTTTTTTATTTGGTTTATTTACTATTTGCTTTCTGAAGTTTTTGGCCTATTTGGTACTAGGTTAAAGTGTCGTGGTCCAGATGAGTGATCAGGGTCTTGGACTCTATTTTTCCAGTCTGTCATTTGATAGTGGCTGGTTGTCAATTGTCCTTTTTAAAGTCTGCAGTGATTCTTTGTCATTGTTTGCACCCAAGCTAGGGTTCCTAACCTTCCTTTATTGGTTGTTTGTTGCTTCAGTCTGCCTGTTTGCTTCAGTTTGTTGCTTCTATATAGGTTATAAGTCTCAATTTTACTCAAGTAGAGTGCATTGTAGATGCATAGTAGATTTTTGAGTAATTTTTAAACGTGAAAAGAAAACATAGTTAATATTTTGCATTGTAATTTTGCATAAGTAGTGTTTGTTTCATTTTAAAAATATTATCTCAAAAAATACAAAAATATAGGCTTAGTTTCTCTTATCATTGCTTTTAGTTCATCAATACATATTTGAAAAATGAAAAGAATTTTATTTTATAGTAGTAGTTTGCTTTGAATGCACCTTTTCTTTCATTTATTTCTTGTTTGAGTCAAAACACCATATAGTATATCACTTCTATTTCCTCTTGAGTAAGAAACAACCCTCTAAAATAAACACATAAATTAAAATTTACCAGTAAGTTTTATTTTTAAGGGCCTTTCACCTACTAGCTTAGGCTAGACTTGTGGGCTAGGGAGTGTAAACTTCCCACAAGTTATAAACTCAGATGTAGTGGAATTTTCGTTAGGTAAATCCTTGATTCTATCACTGTATCTAGGAAGCTCCTCTCAAATGGGAGTTAAGCACTAGACCGCGTGGAGGCTTGGACAGAGGAGATAGCCCTCTGAATCCTTGTCAAAACGTAACCCAGGACTTTTGTGCATCTGGGGATTCTGTCCTAAACAGAGTTTCAGGCTCAGCTACCTTTCCCATGCGTACGAGTTCAACTGACGACTGTCCCCCTAGACTGTTGGTATTGTCAAGGTAGCCTTTAGTCTCTTGTCTTTTAGGGTTCATACCTAGGTAAACCGGAAGGTTATTTCTGGTTCACCTTGAACGGGCTTGGAAGGTAACCCTTGTGGAAATTGTAGGAGGGTGGTGGGTGATTCCTCCACTTGTGCCTAAGAACCACCTCAAGGACGCCAAGTAATCGTTCATCAGCTTTCTTCGGAAAAGTATATCTTTTACCCTGGTTTGATTGCTTGAGACTCTAGGAATTTTTTAGTGTATGCTCTGTGGATTTGCTTTTGTTTAGTTGGCCTTAGGGTGTGATTTGTCAAGTTTTTAATTCTGGAGGACCAACCTTTTAGGAGGTCAAGAAGGTTGAGAAACCTTCCTCCTCTCACCACATTGGAGCCTCCACCTTTACCTCAAAGGCGGAGATTAGACACAGAAGGTTCATTTGAACCTATAGGAATAAGTGAAGTTCTTGGTGAACCAGAACTCATTTCTAACCGCTTTAATCTTGATACAGTCTAGATAGAAGAATTGCAGACTGACGAGTTTGCAAGAAATTTTAACACTCCCTTGACTGATTTGAATGATCCTATGATCGTGCAGGTTAGACCCTTCGATTCACCAGTACTAGGTATCCCTGTGGGTAGGAAAATGTCTTTGGCAGAAGAAAGTCCTTTTGTTTTCACCTCAACCGTTTCGGTTGAAGGGGTACTACCTCCCCCGGTTACTGCCCCTAGATCTCGTTTGCCTTCCACACCTTTAACTTCAGTGAGTCGGGTGGTTCAACCACCGGTTCACCCCAACATAGGAGGTACTTCTAGTGACATGGCTACTGGGATCCCCAGTATACCAACCATTCCTTCTTCTTTCCCTTACACTACCCAGAGCAGTCCGGTTGGATCCTTGACATTTGTTCAAGGATACCCTTGGAATGGGGGGCACATTCCCCCATCCAATCCATACGTAGGTCCATCTCCTTCATATGTAGGAGTACAGTTTGGGAGCAACACCTCTTATGGGAAAATCTTCCAAACCCCTATTTCGGTCCCATACACAAGCTCTCCCTTTTCGTTGTTTAGCGGAGGGATACCTGCTCCAGTCTTTCAGACCCCTGCTTCTATGGGGACGGCCCGAACCACTTACACCGCACCTCCCACCAAAAATCCTGTGGCCTACGGATGGAATCTGTTTCAAAGCAACCTTCCCACTTCACAACCGGTGTCTGGGGGCAACCCCACTTTTACCCATGGGCATTCAGGGGAAGGACTCTCTAATCCCCAAGTTGGCACATCTAGTGCACCGGTTAGGCCCAAACTTCCTTTCCTGGCAACTTTAAACTTGCCAGACTTATCAAAGTTGATGAATGACCTGGTGAGGCATGACCCCTTGTGGCCACCTGTTCCCACCAAGTTGCCCTTGGATATCCCTAAGTTCAAAGGTAAAACTGGTGAAGACCCTGGGGCACATGCCACCACTTTTCACTTATGGTGTTCTTCAAACTCGTTGAATGATGACTCAATTAGATTGAGGCTATTCCAGAGGACCTTAACAGGTACGGCGGCCAAATGGTATATTGAATTTCCTTCTGCTGCCTTTAGTAGTTTCTGGGATTTGGCTAGTGCTTTCCTTAGCCACTTTCAGCTTCCGGTTCGATACAATTTCGGAATGGACTTGTTGTCTACTTTTAGACAAAACAAGGCTACCCACATCTCGGATCATATCCAAGAGTGGAGGAGGAAAAAGAGCCTTATCAAAGCCACCATTCCTCCTGAGTTTCTATTAGAATGGTTCCTTAAATCATTGTTGCCATACATATCTAAGGATGTTTCCACATCAGGAGTAATGAGTGAAGAAGAAGCCATACTCAAGGCCTAGCAGTTAGACTTGATTTACTCACAGTCTGGGATCTTATATGAGATCATCCCTGAGGCACTGAGGCCTTTGCATGAGGCGGAGAAGCCTAAGCCTAGACCCCATGTCGATGGCGTGGTTGGGTCTGTCAACTCTCCCACTGTAGAGTCTTTAAATAAACAACTTCACTAGTTGTCTGTCCAACAGTCTATGGTGGAGGCAGCAAAGGCTGCCCCCTTTCCCCAAAATGAAAATGTTTTTGCTCAAACCTCTCAGAAGGGAAATCAGTAGCCTAGCGGGAAGAAAAGGAAGGGTAAGAAGGGAGAGGGAAAACAAAACAAGCCAAATCCCGCAAACAATGCTGATGGGGGCAAAAAAGAAAAGAATAAGGTCAAGTTCCCTTGTAAGTTGTGCCAAGAGGACCAACTTACTCACCTTTGTCCCCTCATGGATCAAGCCTAGAAGCTGCTCAAAGCTCAACAACCGGCTGTCCTGAAGGATCCTTTTCCCCAAGGACATAATTCTGCTTCAGCTTCTACTGTAGCAGGGGGCACTCAAACTACCCCTGACCCTAATTATATCAACATGGTTTGATCCTGGACTTTGTTGCAAACTAGGAACAAAAACTATGAGAAAGAGACCTATGAGAAGGGTAAAGCTGTAGTTGAACCTCCCAACCCTCTCACTATAGAGAAACCTACTGAGATTATGCCAAAGATACCCAAAGGTGTCTTTAAGAAGACTTTGCATAACCCAAATGCTAGGGCTGCTTCCAAGTACTCTGTGGTTGAAGACTTAGCTCAAACCCCTTGTGCAATGTCAGCTTTAGAGGTGCTTCAGAGTTGTCCTGCCCAGCGGGATGCACTCTTAGCAGCTTTAGGTAGCATGGATTCTTCGAGTCTCATGGTGAAATTCAATTTATCTAATGTTAAAATTCACCTGCCTTACCATGTAGCCCTGTCAATAGATGTCATCCATGGTGGTAAGACCATTGGAAGGGCAGTTATTGACGAGGGAGCCTCTACATGTGTTATGTCCCTGGCCTGTTGGAAAGCTCTTGGATCCCCAGAGCTGGTCCCATCAAACACTTTGCTTACTGCTTTCGATGGAAGATCCTTCCGTCCACATGGTATCCTGCCCGCTTTCGAGCTTAAGTTGGCAAGGAAAGTAGTTTCTGTTGAAGTAGAAGTGATTCATGCCCCCTTGGACTACAATTTGCTTCTAGGAAGGAATTGGACTTATGCAATGACTGCTGTTGCATCAGATGTTCTTCGTGTCGTGGTTTTTCCACATGAGGGCAAGTTGGTTACAGTTGACCAACTTGATTTTACCCGAAAAGGCCGTTTAGAGTCTAAGGAATCCACTGTGCCATTGGTTGATCAGGTAAAACCTGCTGCACAGAGCTTGGGGGCTGGAATGTATACATCATTGATGGGCACATTTGATTTTCTAGCCCCAGTTAATTACATTGGTTCTACTACTGTGGGGAAGTCTATCGCTTCGGTTGTCGATAGGACTGATCCTTGGGTCCTCCCAACTACCCATGAACATGAAGTGCCCTTATCGGTAGTGGAGGTGGCCTATCAAGCCATCACTCAAGCCACTATTGATCCTATTCTAGATCCTTTATTAGTATCGGATGATCTGGAAGAGGTCTATTTGCCTGCATGGGCAGAAAAATCTTTGCATTCCATAGATTGTTTAGATACAGTTTTACCTTCGGATGAAGCTATTCTGGAAGCCATGAGTGGATGTGATAAGATTTGTGAGGATCTTCATCATCGATCCTATTTTCTTCCAGATCTAAGCAAGATAGAAAACCAAGAGTTTAAAGTGAGACTGTCAGAAGATGTTGAGGTACCTATCAACCCTTTGCCTAGGGAAGGGATGTTTGCCGAGGGGAATATGGCAAACATTTCCTCCACTATACCTATCAACATCTCTGTAAACCCAGATATCGTTGAAAACATCTATATAGGTGGAAACTGCTCTCCGGAGGAGATTGCTATCTACACTGCCCTCTTTAAGGAATTCCGCGATATCTTTGCCTGGTCATATGAGGAGATGCCAGGCATTGATCCATCTATTGTTCAACATGAAATCTGAACCTATCCTGATGCTAAACCGGTTCGACAAAAATTGAGACCCGTGGACCCGCGTAAAGCGGCGGCTGTGAAGGCAGAAGTTGAAAAGCTCTTGAAAGCTGGTTTTATATATCCCATAGCTTTGACTGAATGGGTGTCCAACCCTGTTCCTATTGATAAAAAGAAAGGGACTATTCGCGTTTGTAAGGACTTTAGAGATCTAAATAAAGCCTGTCCTAAGGACAACTACCCTACACCATTTATTGACCAGATCATAGATGCATGTGCAGGGAGTGAGGTTTTTTCATTTATGGATGGTTTCTCCAGCTATAATCAAATCCAAATCAAACCAAAAGACCAGCATAAAACTGCTTTTATTTTCCCTTGGGGTACATTCGCGTATAGGAAAATGCCCTTTGGATTGAAAAATGCTGGGGATACCTTTCAACGAGCCATGAACTTTTATTTTCATGACATAAAAGCCATTGTTGAACCATACCTAGATGATCTACCCGCACATTCTCGCAAGAGAATCCAACATCCAGATCATTTATGGTTAATTTTTGAACGATGCAGATATTATAAAATTTGCTTGAATCCCCACAAGTGTGTCTTCTGCATCGATTCAGGAAGATTACTCGGATTCTTTTTCTCTAGTAGAGGCATCCAGGTGGATCCCTTAAAAGTTGAGGCCATTGTAAATCTGCCTCCTCCTCGTTCTCTCAGGAAACATCAAATCCTGCAAGGAAAGTCTAACTTCCTTCGACGTTTTATCGTTAATTATGCCAATATCACTAAAGGTTTCATGCGCTTGCTTAAGCAGGACACCCCGTTTGTATGGGATGAAACCGCACAACTTGTGTTTGAGGCATTGAAAAAATCTTTGCTGTCGGTTCCTTTATTACGTCCACCAGATTATTCTAGGGATTTTATATTGTATCTGGCCGCGCCAGAGTCGACCATTGGGGTAGTTCTAGTTTAGGAGGACGATAAGCTTGTTGAGCATGTCATTTATTATCTTAGCCATGCTTTGGCTGGACCTAAGCTTAGATACTCCCATGTCGAGAAGTTAGCCTTAGCAGCTATTTATGCTGTACAGAGGTTATGGCACTACATTTTACTAAGGACCACTACAGTAGTGGTGGATGTAAATCCTTTCCAATATGTTTTATCCCGACGGATTGTTGGGGGGAAATTTAATAAATGGATAGTCATTCTTCAGGATTTTGACCTGGATTTTCAGTCAGCCAAGTCTAAAAAGTCCTTAGTTTTTGCTGAGCTTATAGCAGAATTTCCCACCGAAGAAGATGTAGAGATTGAGGACGACTCATTCCCAGATGAGCACATCTTCCTGATATCCACCTCTGATCCTTGGTATGGGGATATTCTTATATATCTCCAAACTTTGAATTATCCTACCGCTTACTCTAGGGAGGAATGACGTAAGTTACACCTTCATGCCAAAAACTACCTCATTATAGGAGATACATTATATCGACAGGGGGTAGATTCTGTCTTGCGTCATTGCCTTACTCATGAGGAAATGGAGATTGTCCTAAATGATTCTCATAGTGGAGCATGTGGGGGTCATTTATCTGGCTTAGCAACGGCCTAGAAGATATTGCATGCCAGTTATTTCTGGCCCTCGATCTTTAAAGATTGTGTGGAAGCCGTGAAGCACTGTCATCCTTGTCAGCTTTACACCAGAAAGATGCGGTCGCATCCTGCTCCCTTATTTCCTATTGTCTCAGTAGGCCCCTTCATGAAACGGGGGATTGATTATATGACCTACAACCCAGTCTCGGTTGGGGGGCACAAATACATCATTGTCGATGTTGACTATTTTACGAAATGGGCAGAGGCAATGCCTACTTTTAGAGACAATGGGGAAACAACAGCTTTCTTTGTTTTCAATCAGATTATTGCAAGGTTCGGTATTCCCAAAGTGATTGTCACTGACCATGGCAGTCATTTTCAAAATAACATGATGACGGAACTGACCACCATGCTCAGATTTAGACAAGAACATTCTTCTCCTTATTATCCGCAAGCAAATGGTCAGGTTGAGGTTGTAAACAAGACTCTAAAAACTATCCTTAAACGGACGATTGATGCAGCTCGTTCTAATTGGCATATCATGTTATATCCTTCTCTTTGGTCTTACAGAACTAACGTTAATACTGCCACAGGTTTTTCACCTTTCCAACTCGTTCACGGGGTGGAAGCAGTCACTCCGATTGAATGCGAAATCCCATCTTTGAAGATAGCCATTCATGTGCTACCTGATACGACTGAGCTTGAAGAACGTCTATTACATTTAGAACACCTTGATGAGAAACATAGAGACGCGTTGACTGCAAATTAGGCTCATAAAAATAGGGTTAAAACTCAATATGATAAAATGGTCAAGCCTAGGGTTTTCTCTAAAGGGGATCTTGTCTTGCTTTGGGACCAAGATAAAGAACCTCTCGGGGTAGGAAAATTCAAGGCTATGTGGTTAGGACCCTATGTCGTGTTGAAGGTATTAAGTAAAGGCGCATATGAATTGATTGATTATGATGGGAATAAGCTGCCTGAGCCTAGAAATGGGCTCTACCTGAAGAAGTACTATGCTTAGGCTTAGCACTTTTTCTTGTATTTTTATTGTATGTATTTTATGTACATTAGGTTGTTAGCTTTGTTTTTTTATTATCTGTTGGTTGTTGCAGATGTCTTCTGAAATGTATGTAGGTTTCACTGATGGTGCCAATCGTCACACTTCTAACCTAGCTTCAGCAGCATGGGTTATCTATTCTCCCACAGGACAGCTTGTTTCCGCGGGTGGCGCTTGTCTTGGTCCTGCTTCTAATAATATTGTTGAGTATAGGGCTGTTATTGAGCTCCTATGGGATGCTTTGTCATGTGGCATTACCCAGCTTGAAGTCCATTTGGATTCTCAGTTGGTAGTTTCCCAGCTCAATAGAGCTTATCAGGTACGAAATCCTATCTTGTTACGTCAGTTTATGCAAATTTGTTTACTGGAAAGACATTTTGAAGTTATTACTTTCAATCATATTCCACAAAACCAAAATTCATTGACTGATGCATATGCTAATTATATTTTGGATTGGCATCTCACACACATTCCATAAAAAGTACAGCAAACACATAAAAAACACTTGTAAATAAGCCGACAACCAACATCATATATATATATGTACAAATAATCTGTCTATAGATAGATCGAGTCTAATCCATAGATCCCAAAATATACAAAAATATGGATCATCATCCATCAAAATGCCCTAGAACTAAGCCTGGCCGCCCTGGCCACTATGACCACCTTGGTCCCCATGATCTCTATGCACCCTGGCTTCCCTAGCCTCCTCGACTTCGGCAGCCTCCACCGCAGCTCTGTATACAAGTACTGCTCTAGCTACTCATCTGAAAAGACATGGCCAAACTAGTGGAACCCCAACTACAAACTCCTGCATGGCCGCAGGGATATGCTCGATCCGTATAGTGGGAACTCGTTGGGTTAGCCTAGCCAGCTTCCCCTCGAGTACCCTGACCAATCCTGGGTCTCCTCCTACAACTGGACGCATGAACATGCGGGGGTTCCCTTTAGGGCGGACTGGTCCAATATTTGCATTTTGACACATAAATCGGATTAAGACTTGTACATATGTATATCACCATCATTTGAAAAATTCATAAAAATTTGATAATGATAAAAACTTAAAAAATTACTTACCCATATCGCCCCATATTCCTCCTGGAGGGAGAATGAGATCGGGATCACCTCGAAAGTCCATCCCGGCGTATGGAAACTACTCCAATGCCGATAGCTGTCGTTCCCACCACGTATAAAAGTCATCATCATACACACTCTGTAGTATGTCTCCTCCTCCGTGACGGAGGAAGATGTCTCCCCACCAACTTAGCCTCGAATGACGTGGATGTCTGACCTGTAATAGCAGGGATCATAGCTGGCACTCTCGAAGAAGAAGAATGCTACTAGTATACTCGCATAGCCGAAGTTCTTGCGTCTTCCTCTCTTGCAGTCAGATAATTGCCTCTTCATGATGGGGGCAAGTCCTGAGCACCAGTCATAGAGAGCACCTCTAAAGAAATCAACTACCACCCTCATTTGATTCCTGGTGGCCATATGTAACCCTGACGATCCTGCAATTCTCACAATAGTACTGGTCAATACCTGCAGAGTGAAATCCTGGATGTCTGCAATGAGAACACTGCTCCCTTTCTTCTGAGTACCTGGTATGCAGAACATGTCAACATAGTTTTGGACACTTAAGGGGTCCTCGCCCCTCCAAGTTCATAGGTGCTCCCCGTTGTGATAACCCAGTAATGAAGTAGATATCTTCCACGGTAAGCTCTAAGGTCTCACCCTGAAGATTGAACATACCCAACTCATGGTCCCAGTAATTGACCAAGAATTCCAATATGCGGACATTGGCCCGCATGGGCGAGGTACAAAAGAACTTCAGCAAACCACAAGTCCTTAATGCTTCTATGGTGGGAAATATTTGGAGCGCCGCATGATCCATTGCTTCATGCTCTCTCTCTCTCCACTCCAGAACCATGTTTTCCTGGCAAATACAAAGAATTTGGATTCAGTATTTTACAATCAAAATTGAAAAATTTTGTACATTTTTAAAGCTTTACCCCTTTGCGCAGCATTCACGACTATCCCTTTAGATATGTCGTGAATCATTTGCGGCTGTCTAGTTAGACAACCCGCGAATGAAACACGCATTCACGACTCTCCTGTGCAGCAACCCGCGAATGCGCACTGTGGTAATTTTGGGCTGCTCATAAATAATAAATTCATCATTAATGTTAATATTTGTTTGGATCAAATTAAAGGGCTTAGGGTGTAGAGTTACCTGAAGCTGACGGATTCTGATTCTGACGGTCCAATTGTCCTCAGTGATCGACCAAAGGTAGAGGGTATTCTTTCTCTTTATGGATCAAAAAGTTCAAATGGTATGAAATGTTTTAATTTTAATTCTATTTATAGAAATAATATTTCATAAAGTGGGTTTTTATCCTATAGTTTGAAATGCTAAATAACTAATGCCATACTTTTGTCCCTTGGAACAGGTTTATCAACTTTTACAGAATGTTGTTGCTCTAATAGGGTGGTTTCGCTATTTCCAACACATGTTGGCATATTATCACTCCACATTAACCTTAGTATTTAACATTTTTCCACGGACTATGGTATTCTAAGCCATTAGTCCCTTGTCTCTACCATTGTTCTTCCGTGGCTAGGGCCCTTATTCCATGAGTATCATCTTTATATGCCTTTGTCATCCTTTGCTGCTCATGTCGCCACTATTTCAGGCCCAGGGGTGTCCTCTTAGCTATTTTTCATGCCAAATAGAGCTTCTTCTGAACCTCTTTTTACAAGCTATCCTTTTATAGAACTCCCCTTCCTTATGGAGTTTCTTTAGGCCCAGGTCTGACTCTTTCAAAAAAAACTTGACTGCCGAGTTATCTTGTCCGTTCAAGCTCGTTAAGAATATGTGAACGGGCATCCACATTGGTGGTAGGTTATCTCTTTCTCGGACCATGCAGAATAATACGAGAAAGGATCACTCTCTTTTCTTTTGAATTGAGACGAGTATTCTCAGGTATAGGCTTATCACTTTTTCGGACCTGAGGGACTAAATTTACAGAAAAGGAACACCTGGTTTGAGCTTAGTTTTCTCTTTTTCGTGCTCTGGACCCAAACATGAAAAAGATTTCGAGTGTACTTTGTGTCTTTGTCATGCTCATTAAACACTAAAGAACAAAGCAACGAGTTTATTGTTGTAAGCCCCATTTCTCCTAACCAAATGGATCTTTCCGAGTGATCTTGCTTTCCTTCACACTTGTAAAACTCAATCTATTCTATGCTGTTCTGGAAGGAGCGTTGGGTAGGTGGTAATTTAACCTTTTTCGGACCTCCCTCACTAAATACGAAAAAGGTTCACCTTTTCTTCTTCAGAAGTTAAGAGAGTTCTTCTGTGGTTTGTTTTATACTTTTTCGGCCTCAGGAGACTAAATTGGACGAAAAAGGACCCTCCTGGAGTCTTCTTTGGCATTTTCAGACTCTCTAAATGTGAAAATACCGGCTGAGCATGTACTAGTTCAGGCTCATTAAATCCACGAATCAGTGACACTATCAAGCATTATTTTCCCATCTCTTCAAGCTTGTTAAAAAATGAAGAGGGAACCGAGTTTACTTTTGTGGACTCGTTAAAATTTAACAGGGAAGGTAAGGAAGAAGTTTTCTCTTATTTTCAGTAATGGCAGCATGTCATCCCTGAACATAGCAATCTTTGCTTTCCGATATCCATGTTTCAGTATACACTTGTGTTCAGCTATCACTTTGAGTTTCTTACTCCTCCTCTTGTCTATTATACCTGGGGAATATGATCATGTCTCCTACATGACAGATAAGTCTAGTTGTTCTATCTATCCGTTGTATGCGGCCTTGGGTCATCTCTATGTTGTGCTCACTGTTCAAGGACTATACCCAATGTCCGATCTATAGCCTGATCCCATCATTGTTATATTTGTTATCTATTTGTGTCTCCCTTCTTTTGCCCAGTTCCTTTTTTTAGTCACTCTTGTGATCCGTTGGAGGATCTGTTGCCTTCCCTATCACAGCATGGTTCCATTTTCAGTACTTCCTGATGGCAAAGACCTAGAGTTTTGACGATCGTACCTCAGGATTCACTTTCATCATTGGTGAATTCCTTTTCTTCAGTTGTCAATTATCACCTATTGGTTGACAAACTGTTGAATCCTCTCCATGTTCAACTCCAGCTTACCCTTATTCAGATGGCTTGGATTGTACTAGTTCTTTGGGGTCCTTTATGAAGACCTTAGTTCACAATTTTGGACTAAGTTGCGCAAGATTATGTTCTATCAATCTACACAGCTTCCAGATATTTGAAGACTCGTCATTATTGTATATTGTGGCTTCGACCCACCTTTGTAATATACATGGTTTTATACCCGTATCGTATGATGTAATCAAATATTGTAAAGGAGCTAGTGTTCCAGTATATTGAACATAGCATCCCTAAATGTAACTTTGTATATGAAATTATTATGTATTTGTTTCAGGTACTCTCTATGCTCCATTGTATTTTTGAGTTCTTCAACGCTGACTATTATAATGTATTTCGGCCATCGCTTCCTTCTGACCTCACACATTAGGGGGCATCTATTATACACCTGAGTGACACCTCTCCGTCTGAGTGCTGACATCCCTCATATTGGCACACAAAAGGACACCTATGGATAGATGTTTTCCCAAAACACTATAGCATGGTTTATCATGAAATACATTCTCTCACCATCCACCTAATTACTTTGTCATTTAACCATGTTGAGATGTATTTGCGACTTTCCTATTATACAATTTCCGCATCATTCGCAAGTCTCGGTTGTTACATGTCGCGCATCCTTGTATTCGCGGGTTGCTCTTATGCTAAGCCGCGAATCATTCGCGGGTTTCTCTACTGCATACCCGCACATATGTCTTAAACATTAAAACAAAAAAAACTTTCGTTGATTGGAGATTAGTTAAGTCATTTAACTTAATTTCCTCAACTGCCACAACTTCCCCAACCTTCTAGAACTGACTTATTTCACCCATATAAATACAGGCCTTGGGGAGGGTGTGGGTTACTTACATTTGGAGAGCAAAGTTATGCTGGTGGAGTTTATACAGAAGTCTTTGGAGCAGTTGAACTCAGAATCCTTTGGTTGCAGAGGAGTCCTTGTCTCAGACGCTGGGTTGTAACCTTAACTCTTTCCATTATTGATAATAAAGAGATTACTTCTTCCATATGTGTTTCATGTCTTGGGATTGGATGAATGTTTATATTTCAGTATGATATATGTTTTATCTAACCTGCTTATATGTACATGAATCATCTTGTATCTGGAAGAGTGTTTCTTGACAGGTTAAAGAGGAGCAATCCTGAAGATTCTGGAAGTGGAACAGAGAGGAAGAGAATAGAAAGGATCGAACTTCGTTTAACAAGTAAGTCCTTCTAACCCTCCTATTTCCTATTCTGCACTTTAATAGTCAATTTTCTGCAAGTAATTGAGTATGTTGGTAACCCCGACCTTCAGTTATTAGGTGTATTATCCTGTACAACAGAAGGCCACTTCTTCTAGGACCAACCTGTTAGGGACAATCCTGGGAAGCATGTGAATAGTGTTGCCATCCCAAATCTTGATGTACGAAAACAATTCACCAACATACCAATCACCCATTGTAGCAATGAAATTTCTAGCTTCAGTTGAAAATGCGGGAGCTTCCATTTTCTAGATTGAAAAATAGATGCTCCTGAGGAAGTGTTCACATATATCATACAACATGACTGCATAGTTAGTATCCCACAATTTTGAATAATAAATGGGCACCAAGGGAGCCATTAAAGTCCAGTTCCATCCCAATTTGGGATATTGGAACTTAGTGCAAAATACATAAAAAATGGAGGCCAAAAAGAAGAAATTGGCCTTCTTTCTGGCAGTGTCTTTCTAGTAGTCCTGGATAGAGGCTTTGAGTTCTAGTGACAAGATGGATGCCCACAGAAAAGAATCATCGGTTTCTAAAACATGATGAGCTACTGGAGCCCATTCATCCTTGAACACAGAACAATTAGGAAGGCCATACAGTCTACATAACATGGATTCTAATGAGGAATAGGGTTCTTTGAACTAGGTGACAGGGTAAAGGTCGTCAATCCTTGTCAATCCTCTACAATAATTTACCAAGTTCATGCATCCAAGATTTTAACATTTCACTGAAATTGAACCTAGTCCTGGAGGTTTGGGTGAATTTTGCATTGAGAGGTTGTCTAGCCAATTTAAGGCCATAAGCCCTGGTAAATGCCTCAGGATAGAAATTGGCTAGTTGCGACCCTGCATTATCGTTGAAGGAACGGTCTTTGGAGTTCACATGTTCCATGATCCATTTGACCACACCATTGTAGGGGAAAATAGCAGGTCTAGAAGCAATGGAGTGAAGTCAAGAATCCCTGATTCTTTGGTAGGCCAACGGGTTGTTTTGGATATCAAAAAATTCATCATTGTCAAAAATTGCATAAACCCTAGGCCATTCAATCTGGAAAGTATCAGTGGTTCTGCCACTGGTGTCCAAGAAAACACCAAAGTTTGGGTCCTTGGTTAATATATCCTTTTGAATGCCTTTGCAGCATGTAATTCTTGCCATTCTTAGAAATTGGAGAAAACTCTATTTAAAAACAACGCGAAGCAAGAAATCAAAGGTAATTCAAGAGAAACAATAGTAATCAATTTGAATGAAGAAATGACTAAGACACTAACATGTAATCAAATTGGACTATGATGATGTTTCCTGGTAAAAATACAGAGAAAATTCATGCAACACAGTAATTCGCAATAGTAAAATGGTAAAGAAATCGTAAAAGACCAATCTATATATAGATTTTCCAAGGGTCAAATTAGGACCGCAGGATTAAAATAAACACACGGTCAAGATTAAACCTTGCAGTATGCAGGATCATGATGAGAGATTTAACTTTTATTAACCATCCGACAATCCGCAATTGCGGGGTGCGTGATGCGGGATGAAAAAACAACCAATGTTTTATTCAATCTCTTCCGCAATCTGCATCCACAATTTGCGGGTTGTGGGACCACACTACAAAATAAATTAATAAAATTACCCCCACAATCTGCATCCCACAATTGTGGGTTGCGGGATGACACACTATACTTACAAAAATGCTACCGCATTTCACATTTCGCAATCCGCAAACTGCGGGTCATGGGTTGCGAGATGAAAAACTCACAAATAATAAACTTCATTCTCCCGTAATCCGCAAATTGCAGGTTGCAAGATGTGGGTTGTAGGATGAAATAATTTTTGTAAAATATATTCTTCCGCAACTCACCAAAAGCACGCAAATCATGCATAAATTCCAAAAATTCAACTAAGTTAAAGCAAAGAAACCATGATAAACGTTATGGGGACCCCAAAATGACTTAAGGAATTTAGAATAGTTACCTTTGTATGTGTAATTGGGGCTCCCTTTTTTTGGATAACATGGGATCTGTTGTACCTACAACAAATGGGGATTGGCTAGGAAGAACTCGTTATCTCTGTAAAATAAGAACTCTTTCACATATAAAACATGTCAGTAACAAAAATGATAACCTAAAACTTATAGAAAATTCTTACATGAGGATGCAACCAACAAGGATTATTATAAAAAATGATTTGTACACTCCCATCCATGATAAATTTAAAGATGATGCAAATTTGATTTAGGGGCATGAAAGATAGCAAGGACCGCTTACCATCAAGTAAGCATAGGAACACAGTTTAAGTTGAACCTGAAATCAAACCCAGGCATATTCTGGATTTCGAACATAAGTAACCAAGATATTCTTTTTTTATTATTAGATAATTGAAATACTTTATCAACATAAGACCGCTGCTCCAATATGGTGATTAGTGCCATTCACAAACCTGATATTGAAACTGAACAAGCCATCTCTGTAAGGATACTTCTTATCTTCTAGCTGTGACACTGAAAGCAACTATCCTGGCCTAGGAACCATCTAATGATAATGTCAGTCCAAAGTCAAATCCATGATCATGGAAGGGATGGCTTCTGATAATACCCCCATGTCCTTATGTACAACAATTGTCTTATAAAAACAATAAGGATTTATTTGCATTCGGATTGCAAGACACTCACATGGCTTGGTATCCATATAACAATAGTTTTAATCACTGATGCTTTGCAGATCATGAATGGAAAGACCTGTGATAGGATATTCCATCTTCCAGGAACACTAAAATCCATCCCGCTAGTTTCATGGAGAAGATTTCATTCCACCAAGAATCTATGAACCTAATGGGTTGGCTTGTGATGAGACCCCCCATCTTGCAATCCATAATAATTTTTTTGTGTGACTATGATAGAATCCAGAATAGATAAGGCTGACCGTGGTTATAAAGGTATACGGTAGTGCATTAATGAGACCTAAGACCAGAGGAACTGGTTACCTTCACGGCCTTCACCGTAGAATAAAGCATATATGTAAGGATATCGATCACGATAGAAATGTATTAACCTGGAATCCTACACTTATTGGAAGCCATCAGCATATAAAACAAATCCTGATGCATGATAAGGAACGATTGAAACTGACAATGTATTGAAGTTCAGAGTGCTGAAATCTTCAGAGAGACTAATTTTCCGCCATTACCAAATGTACAAGACACAAAAAATTGCTAATATCAAACAAACATTCAAAAAAAAGAAAACAAACAAAAGAACACACCACACTTATGTACATGACTCATGAAAATTTTTAGACAAAATACTTTTTAAGAAGGAAAACATTCATTGGGTAGGTGTCGATAACTGCCTCCGGTGTTTGTAACCAAATAGTGCTAGGACCAATGTTTTTTGTAATAATGAAAGGTCCCAACCAAAGGCATTGGAACTTGGTGTAATCCTTATTGTATTTGTGCTACTTATCCCACCTTACTGAAAAATTTTCGTTAGAGGAGGATATCTCATCGAACCATTTTTTTACCAACTGTTGATGTCGATAGAATATGTTCTTGGCTCTTTCCATAACTTCCTCTAACTTAAGAATAATATAAATCCTCTGCTGCAGTAGGGATGGATCATCATCTTCGATGGATTGGGCTAACTGTAATAATGGGATGGTGAGATTGGATTGAAGGACAGCTTCCTTGCCATAGAGTAGATAGTAAGGGGAGTTACCAATGGCTGCCTTTGGAGTGATTCGTTCTTCCCAAAGAGAATTGTAGAGATGGGATTTGTGATGGGAGGTCACTGTCTTTTTTCAGGATGTTTATCAGGTTTTTGTTGGAGGATTCTGCAAGTCCATTTCCCTAGGGGTAGTAGTTGGACAAAAATTTAATCTTTATCCCTTTCTCAAGGGTGTACCTAGTGAAGTCAATGGATGTGAAGTATGATGCATTAAAAAATGAGATACTCAGGAGTGCCGAACCTGGTGACTATTTGATTTTCAAGAAAGGAAATCACTTGGTTCGTATTACACAGTCTAAGAGGGACTGCTTCAACCCACCTGGTGAAGTAATTAGTGGTGGTAAAAATGTACTTATGTTGTAGAGAAGACATAGGGTTGATAGGTCTGACAAAATCCAATCCCCATTGCTGAAATGGGAACTGGACTGCTACTGGCTCCAAAGGGAAGGCCATTTTTTTTACTTTTCCAGCACACCTCTGAAAAGGCTCACATTTTCTAACATCCATTTTCTTCCTCCAAAATTAATCAATATTATTTTATTATTTTAACTATTATTTTATTATTTTCCTTAGGAGGCCCATTTTAGACCCCAAAATTCCTCTAATGGGCATGAGTGTCCCTAAATAAGGTAGGCTAATAATATCCCGCCTGAATGATTTTGTGAGCCATCGTCTCTCCTAAGAAATTCCCACCAGCATGTCCTACATGAAAGTGGAAAAGGATATCATTAGTTTGGTCCTTTTCTAAACTCCTAAGAAAAACTCCATCCTAGTTTTTTCTAAATAGAACATTATCAATAAGCTGATAAGGAGCTTATTTTAGCCTTAATGCTCTACATTTCTTAGAGTCAAGGGTTTGAGGCAAAAACCCATGATTTATAAAAAATTTGATGTGATCATACCATTCAGATGTTGTCGTTTCAATTGCATTAACAAAACCTCTAGGTACAACTTCACAACAACAATTGAGCCCAAGATCCGACGACATCTGACATAAAGTACGATTGTGTTGGATTGCAATGATGAAAAGTATTGTACGTTCTGAATTTTTTTTGTCATCTTGCAGAGTCATCAAATTTTTGACTTTACACCTTGTAGGTTTTGTGACAAACATGTTCAGCTAAAATTCGATGACCGTGTTGCACGAAATTCGACGACCTTGTCACAGGAAATTCGATGATAGTTCGTCTGAAATTTGACAACTATCATCATCATAATTTAAATTATTTTTTATAATTTTAAATATAATTGATAAATTATCATTAATTTTTATAATTTAAATTATAATTTTATTTTATTTTTATTAAAATGGAACTTTATTTTTAAATTTTTTTATATTTGAAATAATGTTTATTTCTACATATTTAAAATGGTTAATAAAATATTTAATTACATATTTTAAAAATAATTATAATTAATTTTTATATTATTAAAAAACCATTTTTATTAATTTAATCAATTATTTACAATAAATACATACAATATTTATAACCAATTAAACAATAATTTATAGCCATATACACTTCGGATATAGAAAACAATATTGATATACAACCCATACATGAAGTCATGAAAACCTACTTATGGGATATTCTAGACATTCGTGTGGATCATTACATGGGACCTCTTTGTAACAATCCCTTAAAGGATTATGTCCAACATGTTGTTGAGATACAAATTCTCTTATAAGTATGATAATTAGACATGCAGTATACAATATGGTTGGGTAGGGAATTGGACAATGTCAACTTGTATGATACAATATGGTTGGGTAGGGAAAATGGCAATTTCTACTTAGGTATTCAATTGTTAGTATTATAACATATGGAAAAGTTACTAGTGGTTCATTAGTGGAATCCCACATTAACATCAAAAGAAAACAAAGTTTTGTTTAGTGGTTGATTAGCGGAAACATGCATGGACCTCAAAGGAAAACAAATATTTCTACCGGCTAATTTTTAGAACTCAATAATGGGTTGTTGGAAAAAATTGTTTAGAACTCAACATTAAGTTTTTGGCATAGAAAGAATGGTGCCCATTGACATGAATAACATCATATTGGCATGGCGTGATTTGATGCAATTAAGGTGATGTGATTTTATGCCATTGACAAGATCATTTTTTACCACACTTACAAATCAAATACAATTAATTGTGCCACCAATCAAGACATCTTCAAATTCCTTTTTATGCCTAACTACTCCACCAACGTACTGTTTGGAACCATTGACTTGAACTTGTAGAAAAAACCTTGGACCACTCTTCCATATCAGTCACCATTAATTTATCCACTATGAGGTATGTTTTTGAACAATATGACTTTGGAAATATCTTCAATTCCTCTTAACTACCACTACATCTTGCACGTGTAGAGGATACATTGGACCACATCTCCATAAGTGGTCTTGGTGTTTTCTCAACAAACTATGCTAAAATGAAGTTACTCAAGGGTTGTTTTTCTTGAGTACCATATGAAATGATAGAAGGAATATGTGCAAGTAGAGTGAAGTGCTACAAAATGTGTGTAGAAACCCCACACCATGATTGAGATCAACCATATGAACCCCTTAGTTAATGGGTGTTCCTCAAGATATGTGCAAGACACTTGTGAATACAAGTGTGTGAAATAATCTCTTCAATATGCAAAGCGTTCCTCCAAATGTGAACAAATTGTGGTCATCATCATCATTATCATCATGATCATCATCATCATCATTGTCATGATCATCATCATCACTTTCATCATGATCATCATCATCACTTTCATCATGATCATCATCATCACTTTCATCATGATCATGATCATCATCATTATCATTGGCATCGACATCGACATCAGCATATGGATGTGGCTTGAGATTCAAAGGTTAGAATTGGATGTGGCTTGTATTATTCTTCTTAAGATAAAGGGATCTCGGTTTTTTGAACATTTGTAAGACAACATCCATCTCTCATTCTCCTCCCTCCATATTTTGTTGTATTGATGAAGTGTTCAAGCTTATTTTAATTTCCAAAATGAGGATGATCTATTTTTTGTGAGTTTTGTTTTTTATGAGGAGGATCATCATCATCATCATTGACATCATCATCATCATCATCATCATCATCATCATCATCATCATCATCCTCATCGACATCATGTGCATCATCGTCACCATCATCATCATCACCATCACCGTTTAAATATTATCCATGATTTTGGACTATATGATTAAGCCAAGTAGCAAGTGTACATATATTATCTGGGATTTTTGGCTTGAACGGATCAATAAGATTATGATGATGATGATGATGATGATTAAAATCCACTGAGACCAAAATTTGGTCTATCATACCTAAACAAACCAATTAATCTAGTTTGTTTCAAAATTGTATTCCTATGCTCAAAGAGCTTGGTGAGAAGCGTCTCGAGCTCACTATAATTTTGATAAGCTAAAAGGCGAGGAAGGTCGGTATTGCAACAAAGATTATGAAACTAAGATCTAATGTGGGTGTACGTAGGGCACTATAAGAGGAAGTGATTTTCATATTCAAAGTTCATATTCTCGCATAGGTGATAGATCCTTTCCACCCATGGTGTTTTAGGAACTATCCAATGACCCATTTCACTATGGAGCTCATGAGAGTTCATTCTTAAGTGTAACAAGTGTACAACAAGGATTCACAACCATCCATCTCCACAAATATAAGTGGCTAGTGGCTAGTTTATCCTATAGTAATTAATTTAATGCTTAGCCTTTGTTTAATAGTTAACCGTCTCAACAACCATCAATGTTCATTGGCCAATTTATTTGTGGTTGTGGTTTCCATGAAGTTCCTTATCCATCCATCAAGTTATTTTTAGATATTGTTATATAATTATTAGTTTTCAATTTTCAATTACTACAATAAAATCATAGAAAAAACATGGATGTTATTCCACCCAATTCTAAGTTATAAACACCTATAGATTGAAATATTTCATTTTTTAATTTATTAAAATTTTAAATTATATAAAATTAAAAAATAAAGATTTCATATCCATTTATAATAAAAAAATTAAATGTTTTCTACTTCATGCCTGTATTATGCCATTGGTGAGAGGGTAATGTAGACACTCTCTCTAGGTATTCATAAATCTAGGTTGATGGCTTATAGGAATCCATCCCTAATTAAAACGATAATATTATAGACTAGTCTAACAAATATAACATTAGGTTCATCTAACTTGAGTTCTACAAGAGAGATTACATTAGAAAAACTTTCACCACTAAAGTACAACACACTTTCCTCTCACCACTATACTAAAACATACTCATGCATTTTTTTTTTTTTAACGAGATAGATGGGCCAATCTACAACATATTAATAGATACATTGTTACTTTGGATTTTTGGGATTGACACTCTAGCTATAAAAATGAGCCTTCTCTACACTATAAATCTATTAAAAACTATTAAAAATATACATTAAAAAATATTGTTCATGCACAATGTGTAAATATCAATCCAAATATTAAATACTTAAATATTAAACAATAATGATAAATACCCCTTTACAAATAATCTGTTAAATACCCTTTAATTTATTAATAATAATAAATACCTTTTAATTCACTTCTACTTAAATACTTCTTATACCACATTAAGAAATAACCATTAAACTATTAAATCTAAACAAGTTCTATAAAACTCAATCATTGTTTATGTAATCTTCACAGGCCACTATATACCAATTAAATAAATACGAAAAAAATAATTAAAACTTTAAATCGGGCCCTTAACTTACACTGCATAAAGCATTAAATGCAAGAACTTTAAATAACGATTCAAGTAATCACCACTTACATTATTAATTGTGAAAAAGTCAAAATAAGAAAAAGTGACCAAAACAAATAACAAAATTTCTATAATTTCTCGCCAATTTTTATTAAAATTTTGTGATAATTGAAAATAAGAAAAAAATGGGCAAAACAAACTACAAAATTTCATTATTGTTTGGCCATTTTTATTAAAATTTTGCAATAATTGTCAAAATAATATTTTTAGCGTTTGAGATTGTCCAAACGGCATAATTACATTGCTTTATAGGTTAATTTGACAATCATTTTTATTTATTAATTTCGATCTATAATTGGTTAAATGGAAAATATTTATAATACAAAATAACTTAATAATAATAATAAAATTTATAAACATTTAAACTAGTATAACTACTTTAATTGTGGTTGTGAATATATATTGTCTACATATTAATTATTATAAGTTATGTCAATGTGTGTTTAGATATTATTGCATCTAGAGAAGCTAGGTGCTCTTAGCCCAATATGGAAGTGCTCTTAGCCCAATATGAGGGAGATCCTGTCACGTTAGTCACTTTATGCCATTATGCTAGAGGACATAAAAAAAAATTATGTTAACGAACATAAATAATAATAAAAAACATGTGGCCTAATTTATGAAATAATAAAAACCCAATAATAAAACTAAATGAAAAGTAATTAAAAGATCCATATTAAACCCGAATTTACCAAACACTAAAGAGATCAAATAACTTGTACACCTAAAGAAATTGGATCCCTCTCGGTGCTATGCTGTTCCATATTTTGGATTACAAGATTAACCCAAGAAGTGTAACAAGTTTCTATCCTAAATTTTGAACTTTGTTGAATGGATCACTTACTATTACTAATTTTCACAGAGTGCAATAAAATCAATGAGATCACACTTGTCTTATCCTCCTGCAATCTAGAGAAAACATAGATGCTATTCTACCCCAAATTCTATGTTATAAAAACCTATAGATAAAATATTTTGCTTTTTAATTTATTTAAATTTTAAATTATAAAAAAAAAAAAGAGATCTCATATATATACTATTGATGATAAAAAAAGTTAGATCATCTAACAAAGATGACTAGAGGCTCACCTAACTCCTGTTTTGAAAGTGGGATCAAATTAGTTCACCACTAAAATAACACGTGCCTCTCTAGCCACTATGCCACACCACACTTATACCTACAATCTTATTTTTTATTTCTTGTTTTTATTAGACAAATAGACGCATCCCAAGTAAAACTCCACTATATTACTAAAATAAATCTTCTCTATACAATAAATATATAAAAAAACTACTAAAAATAAACATTGAAAAATATTATTTCTTGACAATGTGTAAACATCAATCGAAATATTAAATACTCAAATATTAAGAAAAATAATAAATGCCCCGTAACTCACTTCCATTTAAATACCTATTTTAACACATTAACAAATACATGTTTTGGAGAACTCACTTATGTACGGAGGTAGGAGGCCACTATATAACAAATAAATAAATATCAATCCAAATATTACCAAATAAATAAATACCCTATTACCAAATAAATAAATACCCCTATACTCGCTTCCACTTAAATACCCTTTTTCACACATCAACAAATACCAATTAAACTATAAAATGTTAAAACAAGTTTTAGAGAACTTTATCCAAAATCTTTATATGAGAAATAAATAAATATCAATCCAAAAATTAAATACTTAAATATTAATAAATTAATAAATACCCCTTAACTCACTTCCACATAAATACTCTTCTTCACACACTAAACAAACAAATAAATATCACTCCAAAGATTAAACTCAAATATTAAAAATATAATAAATACACTTTTCCACACATCAGCAAATACCAATTAAACTATAAAATATTAAAACCTATAAAACAAGTTTTAGAAAACTGTGCAGTTAGCCCAGGCCACTATATAAGAGTTAAATATTAATGTGAAAAGCCTACTTAAAACTGTTAATTTGGCAGGTTAACTTACACAACATAAATACAACAATGTTAAAAAATGGTTTACGAGCTTCCTATAGGAGTCGGATAAAACGGTTAATTGCCTGTGTTGACAAGGTCCAAAAAATACCCTACTGTTTACACTGGTAAGAAAAACCCTAGTTTGGGTTCTCGCGGATGTAACATCCCTTGTAAGCATTGATTTAGTTTGGGTTCTCGCGGATGTAACATCCCTTGTAAGCATTGCTTTTCAGGTTGGGTCTGCTCTTCAGGTTGAAGAGGTTACTATTTGTGAAGCATTGCTTTTAAGGTTGGGTCTGCTCTTCAGGTTGAAGAGGTTACTATTTGTGAGTAATATACTGCATTACTATTACCACGATCAGTGACTTGCAAGAAATGGAAATGAGAGGTTTTGAGGATCAAAGGACGGGCCCGATCCATGATAATAATGGATATTCATGGATATGCTGCTCCTAATTCATACGTTGCAGCGGAGGACCTGGAGCTTCTAGATATGTTCCCGATAGATGTGGCTCCTCTCTGAGGAGAAGATACTCCACTTAATGATCATTTTCTTCGTCAACAGGATCCTTTATTGTTCTGCGAACCGCTGCTAGGGCAGCAAAAGCAATCAGGTTTCGAATCTCATAAGCCAGTGTCTCCCTTTGGAGAATATACTCCACTTAATGAGACAACCAACAATTATTTTCTTCATCAACAGGATCCTTTCTTGCTCTACGAACGGCAGCTAGGGCAGCAGCAGCAATCAAATTTCGAATCCCGGCAGGAATCTGGAAATTTGAAGCGCAAACTGCTCTGCCTGGAGCAGCAATCAAGTTTCCAATGTCAACCAGGGTGTCAAAATGTGAACTTGGAAGCTCTCTTTGAGCGACAACAAACGAGTTTCAAATCCCAGCCTGAATCTGGAAACGTGAATCTGAAACTGCTCGGGCAACACGGGCTGCAGCAGCAATCAAGTTTCGAATCCTAGCTAGACGGTGAAAATGAGTTGCTCAAATCGAAATTGGCTTCTTCAGCGTCGTTAACCATAGAAGAGCACCCGGCAGCACTGCCGCTTTCTCATGTTCTTGGCAGCGGAATGCCATGCAACCGTAATGTGGCGTTGAAGGCAGAGAAAGTGTATCCAATATATTTCTGCGGTTACAAGATGGAGGATGTAATCAAGAAACTCGGTAACAATTCTTCCCTCGGGCTGCGCACCAGCGGAAACTAGGAGAGCTCCTCCCCTTTAGCAATTCTTCCCTCTGCGTCAAAAAAAGATTCCACCCATAAGCGACAGCAGCGCCAGCATCCTGTTTGTAGTTATTCTGTGAGCCGTGGCCTTTCGGTAAATCCTGACTTTGTTGCTGCGCGTCATAGGAGGAAGGAATTCCGCGAAAAAATCAGCTGCCTTGAGCAGATTATTCCCCTAGGTACCAAGTTGGAAACCTTTGAATTGCTGCAGGAGGCCAGTAAATACATGAAATTTCTGCAGGCCCAAGTGCAGGTTCTCGAGCATATGCCTTCATCTCCGTCTCCGCTCCATTCAAAAGATCGTGGCGAGTTACTTCAAGCTCTTGTTACTTCGCCGACAATTCAGGGAAAGCTCTTCCGTGAACAGAAATGCGTGGTAACTGTAGAACAGTATCAAATGCTGGCCACGACCACAGGCTCTAGTAAATAGTAAGTATTGTCTTGTAGATGTTTTATTCGATGAATAGATTTATAGTTCTTTCAACATGTTTGTAGATCCACTACTGACACACATCCATCAACATAAATTAAACCTTAGATATTTATAAACCAAAACCCATAAATACTTTAAAATAATCATTTTGCAAGCAATTAATCCATAAACATGTGGCAATGTTTTGAGTATTTTAGGGGGGCAAATGGCCGTAAAAGATGACCAAAATAGGCCAATTTTGGGACTCATCATTAGCCTTGTTTCTCTTCCTAGTTAGCTTTGGGGTTCATCATTAGCCTTGTTTCTCTTCCTAGGATTTTTTTGACTTTGGCATACATCAATATCTAAGTGACCTAATAGGTTTGATAATAAACATGTGGTATTGAGACCGTTGGTGCAAATTTTATAATGACCAGCTAAAGGAGGCCTCGTAAGCTACTTTGCTACCTTTTTCTCAATCTTATAAAGCACCGACAACCATAGATCCTTGAGAGAGGCTTTAAAGGTGAAGGGAATATTGAGGAATTGAAAATATGCCATAGCTTAAACCAAACCCACATAGCATCAATGAGCTAGTTTGGAAGGGGCCCACGCTATGACAATAACACAAGTTTCTGCCCTCTCGAGACAAAGACTAGATAGAAGGTGATTAGGCATTTTAGTGTGGCTCATCATTAATTAGTGATCATTTAGAAACTATAAGTCCTCATTCCAAAGCAAAGGATTACCTCCAATTTGACCGAGGTTTGCACTTTGCTACAACATATCGTCAATTGCTTCAATTGTCATCACATAGAGCGCTGATGCTAGAGGGAAACCTTGGTTATTTGACTAGTATAAACCAATTGCTTTATATTTAAGTCCAATAATGGTAAACCGTGCTAATGTGTTGGCCAAAAGAGTTTCAACTGCTTGCAATAAGGGATCAAAATCCCAAGGTCTGAAGCATGGCCATAATAAAATGCCATTCTACCAGCATAGCATCAACAACTAGCTCAAACTAATATAGCCTCTGAGTAACAAGTTAAACCTTGGACTGGTTATGGACTTCAATGCCTCCATGGCTCCCTCATCATAGGATCATAGTAAAAGGAGGTGTAGATATGGTCTGCTATGGACACTAGTAGTAGAGATGCTCGTCTAAGATGCAATTTCAAGTGCAACGTCTATATGACAATATCATATCTTGAATATATCTATAGTATCTATGTTCATGGCAAGTCAAAGTATCTGTGGCGATATAATATAGTAAGGAGGAGCCAGCCTCTCCAGAGTTCCAGGTAAAATAGGCCCCATAGGAACATGACCATGACCTATTCCACTATCCTTGGACCGGATTCCACTATGACTAAGTGTCTTCCGCTACAGGCCAGGTTTACCGACTTGGTCTTACCAAGCAGTACTTATGCATGTGAATCCAAGTTAGCGGACAAGTGAAACTGCTATTATCCAAGCATTCTAGTGGACTTGGGTGCTAGAGGGGGAATACCAGGGATAAACATTTAGAAAGGGTATGGTTTCTTCCATAAAATCTCAAGTTTAGATTTCTGATGACTAGTTTCCCATTGGAACCATCAAAATGATATGAGGTTTTGCACTTGTTCCAATATGAACACAC
>LPNX010780572.1:145824-177926 GCA_001517045.1 Pseudotsuga menziesii | reverse complement strand
TGGATATTGCATATGTTTCATATTACTTCATAATCTTTAGTGTTTTTTTTTTAAAATCTATCATATTGGATTTTTTGGTGTCCGACCGTATTAGAACCAATGACCGCCCACTCTTCTACATCTTGGGCATTCATATGTGCTAACTTGTTATGTTTAATAGGGAAAATATAATATTTTGATATATTTTGCCAATTATTTCCCCACTTCCACCATCATAATATGTTTTTCTTATTATCTTCCCAACTCTCTATTATGTTTTCCCTACATTAGAGTAGGTGTAGTGGGGAATAATTGAGAAAGGATGTTATGTTTTCTGTAATATCCCTAAAATCCATAAATAAATACATTGTAAGGTCAATAAAACTATTAGGATCTAAGGGATATCTATAAATAGTTCCGTCTTCATGTTATGGATTTCTCTTGTAGGTTAATACGCGGTATTCTATTTGCGATGATATTTATTGTTGTTTATTTGTATACTGATGTTTTTGTATATTTATGTCTTTTATTTCTTTAATGACGTTTCTTGTGCGATTCAGAGTCTACTTTTATTTATAATTGGATGTTTATCGCGTAACCTAGTCTCATTTACTACAATGACATGGCTTACTTACCTTTGCTTCTAAAGGAAAAAGGGTGGCTAGAATTACATACAACTCAATAAAAAAGGTATGAAAAACTCCTACGACCTAGGATTACTTAGTTCGTTATGAACTAATGCATGAGGAATCTGTTGTTTTTGCAGGTGCTAGGTAGCTGAGCCTATGCTGAGTGTATGTTCTAAAGCAGCGACAAGATCTAAAAAGAAGGGTTCTAACCCTAAAACTAAGGGTTTCAATGCATGGTGTAAAACATAAACAAAATAAACAAAGGGCTAGTGACTTTAGGGAAAGGGTAAAAATAAAAACCTTAGTGGGAGGTGGTTGAGCATTTAAAGGAGACCACATGAAGGGCTTGTGTCACCTTCCATGGTGGACTATGCATAAAACAAATTGCTAGGTTTTCGAAATCCCTCTTTTGCATGGTGAAGTGGTTGAGGGGAGCGAGCTCCCTGGCACGTGGTTTCATTGGAAAACATGGACATAAAGTTATAGGGTTGTCAATGCTGCTAAAGTATACACTTCTTCCTTGTATACCATTCTTACTTGCTTATTATTTTTCATCTGTCTAATATTTGACTCGTTTTCATGGCAGGTTCAACGTTGAAGCAAGCTTGCGACCGAGGGAGAGGAAGACCATGAAGCCACAACTTGGTAAGCCTATGCACAAGGGTCCTTATACTCTAGTTGGTTGTTATGTGTTTTGATAGGTTATGGGGATTATTGATTTGTATTTTTAATGGCTTCCCATTTAGAGTTTAAACAAGTTTTTAATGGGATTATGAGCCTCTTAAGTTATGTTTCCTGCACTCTGTGTTGAGTTAAATTATGAAATTGTGGTCTCATTAATTCCTAGGCAAGCTCTTAATGGTGAGAATGTATTTTGTTATGGATTCTCTGTATTTGGTTTTAAAATTGGATAGCTAGTGAATGAAGGTGTAAATAGTGGGATTTTTAATCCGTGGGTTTTAAATTGTTTGCTCTCTGTATTTAATAGAATGTCTTGGAAAATGTATTTTTTTTATTATGGGGATCAATGTACCCCGTTGATGGTGGAAGCGCTCTCCATTAGGAGTGTGATTTTCGGCAATGGAACGATGGATATATTTCCTTGTAATAGTTATTTTAATGGGAAAATATTCTGTGTAAATCGCTTCATTGAAGAAGTGCCAGAAAATACCTAGCTTTGTCCCCTATTTTAATTTTTAATGTGGCTTAATGAATTTATAAGCCAACGCTAGAATTTTTGTTATGTCAGGGCTAGAAGCGTGGACCTTTTACACGATGGCTAGAAAATTCCCTCTTTATGGGATTCAATGGTTGGTTGCTTATTGTGATACCTTGGTTCACTTATCTAGATGGCTCTATATTTTTATTCAATTATTTTTAATGGTTTAAGCAGTATTTCATCCAATGCTATTCATATTTTATGGAGTTATAATCGTAGTTCTACGAATGTTGATATATGTGGACTTGGTCTCCAAGGGATTTCATCCCTAACTAACGAAATTGTTTTAGTGTTGGCCTGTCAATCGTTATTTAATTGATAGTTTATTTATTTTGTTATATTGGTAAACCCTTCATGGATGTTGTGTAGTAAAATGCTAACTATTTTATTTTTAATCTAAATTTATAACCGTGCGGGATGATTGTACAAGTGTTGAGTTTATAAGCTAGATTTAATATACAGAGCTCCATCACGATCTTACTTTGTTGGAGCGATCTTCTCTTGGAAATATGATTATGTCCTATTTTTAAATGGTTAAATAATTGTTTGATTATTAAAGGGTTTCGTTTCTAGTATCTATGGTTCGTATGTTTAAGGATTTATGTGTGGATTCAAAACTATTTACGATGTTTTGGAAATGGTTTATCGTAATATTTATAAGGGCTTAATGTTAGAATCTAGTCTAAACCCTAAGACATTTGTAGAAGCTTTGAAAATAATTTATCATGGCGATCTCCAGAGAGTTAATGACTTTATGCAACATCGTATAGTAACAAGTGGAGATATGAATCCAAGTAGTGTAAACGTATAGAAAGCAACATCATAGGTTATGAACCGTATCCATGCAAGCTCATAGAGGTTGTACAGGGCTCCAATCAATGTTAACTTCACGTAGCAAGTATCAGATTTGAAAACTTATATATGGCAACATCATATTGCGGAACACTGATGACAAAAAACTGGTTTCTCTGGCTTTCACAAGGCTAGCACTTGGATTGAACTTTGGGGCTATGGCTTTTATTCAACCCATGGATAGCTTATGAGGCACATTCTCTAGAGATGCAAGTATATAAGCTCTCTCTCTTTTGGCATGTCAGCTAAGGCATTTCAGCTATGGAAGGTTTGGGTGCAAAGACATACCAGTCGTGGAGAAACAAACTACAAGAGGGCCTTTTTAACTAACTACTCCGTAAAACTGAGATATGCGCTTTCAAAATGTGGTTTATATTTTGTATTTGTAGTAGTAGGTATGGCTGGACGAGATCTGCTCGTTAGGTTTCATAGGTTTTATCCTTGGACGAGTAAAAGGTAAACTTCTACACGGTGATATCGTACGTAAAACTTATCCATGCAATTTATAGCTGCCTGAGCATTTATATGGCAACCAAATTGTTGTAGTTCAGTCCAAATTCTCCCGGCGGCACCTATAGCGGGAGGAGATGGGTAGCGCTTATTTCTTTTGGGCCTTGGCGAGCAAAAACATAGATATGGTGGGAAAAACTTAGTGCTTAGTTAGATTCTTGATTTGATGAATAGATTTCAGAGCTCTAGTATTTGTCTCCATGTTTTTGCAAGTACAAGAAATGATCTGGTTGATGTGTAAAAATGCTGGCCGCTGCCACAGGCTCTAGTTAATAGCAAGTATTGTCTTGTCTACATGTTTGTAAATCCTTAATCTGATGAATAGATTTATATTTGTTTCAACTTGCTTGTAGATCTTCGATTTGATGAATAGATTTCAGTGCTCTGGTATTTGTTTCAACATGCTTTTGTAGGAACAGATAATCCGGTTGATGTGGAAATTGAAGCTCCAATTGCACTTGTATCTCACTGCACATTAAGAAATTATATTTTACGCAATAAACTATTCTATGTAGATGTTTGGTTGGTTTTTGGTTTTCTTAATGCAATGTGTCTATTTTTTTTAAACAAAGTTAATATAATGAAGAATTCAATAATTAAGTGGTGTTTTTTTACACGAAAGTAATATAATGAATATTTCAATAATAACAAGGAAAGCTGCTAAAGGCAGCAAGTCCCTGCCTTATGCAATTGACTGTTTGCTTTTATCATTTCTATGCAGTTGTCCTTGTTTTGTTATTTGTTACTTTTGGTTGCCTTATGCAATTGACTGTTTGCTTTTATCATTTCTATGCAGTTGTCCTTGTTTTGTTATTTGTTACTTTTGGTTGCGTTATGCAATTGACTGTTTGTTTTTATCATTTCTATGTAGTTGTCCTTGCATGTAAATCAATTCCACATTTGCAACATCATTTTGGCACTAACTAACGGGTTGTTTGAGAAAATATTTTACAAACATTGTAGAATAGATATGATCTTTAAACAAATTACATTTTTTTTACATAAACATACAGTAAGAGTAAAACATCATATAAATAAAATCTGGAAAAGCTATGCAAGGTTCTATGAAGAAAAATACAAAATTCTACATAAAAATACATTACAGTATAGAAGGAACTTTACTATTCTGTCAACTGCCCCAATTACTATTACATGAGCAACTTCTCTATGTTTTATAGGAACCAACTCCGAAAGTTTATTGGCGTTCTACCAGAAATCAAAGGCAGCTATGGCTATGAAATCCGTTCATTTTTTGTTGGTGGAACGAATATGATTTCAAAAGTTGCTCATAATGAACTAATGGCACACTGAATTCAGTGCCATCTGTACAAATTTTGGAGAGGGAAGCGTAAAATTGCAAGACGAATATTCATATTGAACGTGACTCCTCTTAAGATGGGCTCACACTGTAAATAAGGATAAATGAAACTGAAAAGTAGGATATCATATTTTGAAATGGGAAAAGAAAATTAAGATGGAATTATTTACATATCTATCAATATTTAGAAAAATAGTTTAATAGATGTATTTCTTATATACAGTATGATGAAATCTAGAGTTGAGACACTTAGATCAGTCTATCCTTCTTTAGAGTGATTAAATAAACTGATCTCAGAATAATTGTGAAGCCCAGAATTTTATTTTAGAGTACATAAGAGTCCTTTCCTTTACGAGGATAGCACCTCGGAGAGAAGCTCATGCCGAGGACGAAATCCACCCTTGGTGCAGAGTTTAGTGGACTCCTTGCAGACTTGTAAGAGATTCGAAGGCTGGTTTTTCTTTCTCCATCCAAATTTGGCATGGAGTTTAAGGCTTCTAGGATTAGCATCATCCTTCCTAGTTTTCTTCATGGTTGAGTAAAATGCCA
Organism: Pseudotsuga menziesii; assembly: GCA_001517045.1. NCBI lineage: Eukaryota > Viridiplantae > Streptophyta > Pinopsida > Pinales > Pinaceae > Pseudotsuga > Pseudotsuga menziesii. Next base: position 172,870 of record LPNX010780572.1, on the reverse strand, counting down.
TTCCCTTTGTGATACAAAACAGTTCTGTTGATTGTGGAGAAGAAACCCCAGCCAGTAAACTAAGTGAATCCAATAACGCAATAGCATATGCAGCTAACAATAGAGAATCCCTATTCATGCTATGTATTAATTGTTATTGACAAACGTTGGGCATGTGCTTTGGTCGGGCATCTCATCCCACACAGTGGATGTGAAAAAATGTAAGCCGCAACGTGTAAAGGTGCATGGTGGGGTGAACGTGTAAAAGTGCATGGTGGGGTGACCATCTAACATTAATATTCTTTATATATTAAAAATATATTATATGCATGTCATGCTGCAGGGAGACTAGCATGTAAGACAAATGTGAGCCTTTAGTGCCTCTGTCTATGTTAGCACCTCCTGGCTCAGGTGCCAAGACTCCTGGAAGACTCCTTGAGAGGGTGCCAAAATCTCACCCATTGGATGTTTATTGTTTCCATCAGGGCATCCATGAGAGCCCAAGCCAGGTTTCTTTAATGTAGTGCCAAAATCTCACCCATTGGATGTATGTTGTTTCCATCAGGGAAGCCATGAGATCCCAAGCCAAGTTTCTTTAATGCAGGTTCTAGAGAGAGCTAAATTCCATCGAGGGAGAATTGTGTATTAAGTACACCCCATTCTACCTTATCTTTTTGTTTCAACCAGTTCTTTTTGTTCAAGAGTGTTGTTCTGCACACTCCAACAACAAGCACACTTTTGAGGGATCGAATCCCATTTAACCAAGTTCAAGGTAAGGATCCCTCTCCATCACAATTATTATACATTTCCTCTTCGGAGATTGATTCTGTATTGTGTTTGGAAGTTGTTTAAAGATAAAGTTGTTAAGCATTCGTCAGCCAGACTCCAGAATACACAACATGGAAGTGCTTGAATCGCTTTTGTAATTCATTCTTCCATCCAAGATTCCAAGAAAAGAAGTACTTGGTATCACCAAATCCATTGAACGGGACAATCCAAAGACTGAAGAACTGCCACACCTGAATTGAAATGGACATGAGACAAAGAGATGATCCATAGATTTACGTTAGTTTGCCTCCATAAATTTGTGCTAGTTTTGGATTTGTGTTTTGTGTTTTTTAATGTTGAATTTTGCAGCATGATCAATCCGGCTTAAATTGTTTGATGACTGGAACATAAGCTAAGTCCAAAGAGAAACTTGAAACCAACATTTGCTTCCAAGATTCAATGTAGTAAAGGAATCAGAACTATATTTGTGATTTGTAAATTTCTTTTGCACCATTCCACCCAACATTTGCTTCCAAGATTCAATGCAGTAAAGAAATCAGAACTATATTTGTGATTTGTAAATTTCTTTTGCACCATTCCACCAGTAGAGTAGCTTAGAGTCTCTGAGAGCCTGTAATGTTTTAATTTTGATCCTGTAATGTTTAATTTTTTTTATAAAGTAAACTTCAGCAAAATTCAAAGGGCAAATGCTTCTCCTCCAAGGAAAATGCTTCTTCCCAATTGTTTGTTCCTTTCCATGCTCCATACTAAGTATAAAATGTGTGATAGAAAGATATAAAACTGCTCAAGCATCACACATGCCTGGCACTTCTTGACAAACACCATCGAGATATCCCTAAACATAGTTTTGATTTATAATTTTGCTTTTATAATCCTAAATGTCTTCTTTATTTTTACTTTCCATCCTTCCTTGATTGGATTATATGAAGCTACAAGGTCTGACTTCCTGCTTTTTTCCTCAAATATCATGTTATTCCTGGTCATCCAGACTCCACAACACATACATGGAAGTGCTTGAAACTCTTTTACATTTCTATCTACCATCCAAGATTCCAAGAAAAGAAGCAAGGTATTATCAAATTCATTTACTTGCAAAATAGAGAATGATATATGGGTATGCCTGGAATCAATGAAATCTAGCGAGGAGTTGGAGATACCTACAAGTGAAGATACCACAGCTTCTATTGAGATCACTGGTAAGCTAGTTGGACTTGAAAATTGAAGATGTAGTAGCTTCCATCGAGCTAACCTGTGTTGGCCGTATTCATAGGACTCGCAGAAGTTAAGTTGGTTTCGCTCTCTTCCGTGATAACTGTAATGGAGGCCCACAATACGATTGCTGTGAAAAGTCTTCTTAAGAATTTTCTTCTTTTGTCTTCCAGAAACATTATCTCCGTGATGCTATGAAAATTAGCATTTGTGTCAATGCTCCAGAAACATTAGCTTAGTGAACTCCCTGATGCTATGAAAATTAACATCTTTGTCAATGCTCCTGCTGCAGGAGAGACTCAGACTCAGCCAATGTAGGAGAGAGACTCAGACTCAGCCAACTTAGTGTTGCATCTCGTCTTTATTCCATCTTGTTCAAATTCATCTTCAAATTCAAAGACAGTTGGAGGAAGCAAATTCAGCAAATTCAAAGACAGACAGATGGACAGATGGAGGAAGCAATTCAACGACAGTTGGAGGAAGCAGGGTGGCACCTGTAATACATGCAGATGCACAAGTTAACATTATTTCATATTTCAAACTTATGTAAATCTAACATATAATGTCTCCAATTAATTCTAGCACGTTTGGTAGCATTATTATAAAAATCCTGTAAACTTACTAAATACATGAATTCATCTATCACTCAATCTAAGTTTTGAAAGGAAAATTACTTGCCCGCCTCGATATGAGGCCAAATAACACCTTCAAATTTTCGATTTGATGAACTAACGGTGTGAAGTTTTTTATTGGATGAAAAAGCGGTTTCATTATTTTGTACATCAAAAACTTTGGTTAAAAGTTTATATGTTATATTGATTTGTGTGCATAGTATTGAAAATGACGGCAAGCCGATTACAATAGTCCCTGCTAGCCCACGGCAGGGACTAATAATGTAGTGTTCTTTTTATGGGTTTTTTTCAGATTTATGGAAGCGATCGGTCACGTTTTGTTGTTCATCTAGCTTTGAGGCTTATGAAAGTTATTTACAACTTTTGTATTTTTTTTTGGTTCATCCAACTTGGAGGCTTATGAAAGTTATTTACAAAAATTATTTACAACTTTTGTAATTTTATTTATTTATTTAGGAAGAAGACTATATATATATATAATGGTTCAGAGTTTGAATTTCAAATTTTTTAAATTCAAATGGTGATGTTAGATTCTGCAAAGAATTATAAAAGTTATTTATAAAATGTGAAATTCAAATTCTTCAAAGAATTATGAAAGCTATTTAGAACTTTTCTTTTTATTTTTTTTCTATTTTAGGAGGAATACTATATATAATTGTTCATAGTTTGAATTTCACTTTTTTGAAATTCAAATGGTGATGCTAGTTTCTTTCTAGAATTAAATGGTTTTGTAAATACTTTAATTCAATTTTGTGAACTTCAAATGTTAAGATCTTTTCAATTTATTCATATATTTAATGATATTTTTAGAAAATATATTATAGTGATTTTGTGAATTTAGTTGTTTTTTATTTTGTTAGTTTATTTAACCAAACATTTTAATAACTTTTAATAATATTTTATTTAATTTAATGATAATGTTATTAACATGTAAAAATTTATGGTTTTAAAAGAATGAAGTATATATATATTATTTGGATATTGCATATGTTTCATATTACTTCATAATCTTTAGTGTCTTTTTTTTAAATCTATCATATTGGATTTTTTGGTGTCCGACCGTATTAGAACCAACGACCTTTCAACTTAGGGGCAGTCTTAACCATACCCCATCGCCAACTTTTCTACATCTTGGGCATTCATATGTGCTAACTTGTTATGTTTAATAGGGAAAATATAATATTTTGATATATTTTGCCAATTATTTCCCCACTTCCACCATCATAATATGTTTTTCTTATTATCTCCCCAACTCTCTATTATGTTTTCCCTACATTAGAGTAGGTGTAGTGGGGAATAATTGAGAAAGAATGTTATGTTTTCTGTAATATCCCTAAAATCCTTAAATAAATACATTGTAAGGTCAATAAAACTATTAGGATCTAAGGGATATCTATAAATAGTTCCGTCTTCATGTTATGGATTTCTCTTCTAGGTTAATACGTGGTATTCTATTTGCGATGATATTTATTGTTGTTTATTTGTATACTCATGTTTTTGTATATTTATGTCTTTTATTTCTTTAATGATGTTTCTTGTGCGATTCAGAGTCTACTTTTATTTATAATTGGATGTTTATCGTGTAACCTAGTCTCATTTACTACAATGACATGGCTTACTTACCTTTGCTTCTAAAGGAAAAATTGTGGCTGGAATTACATACAACTCAATAAAAAAGGTATGAAAAACTCCTACGACCTAGGATTACTTAGTTCGTTATGAACTAATGCATGAGGAACCTGTTTTTTTTGCAGGTGCTAGGTAGCTGAGCCTATGCTGAGTGTATATTCTAAAGCAGTGACAAGATCTAAAAAGAAGGGTTCTAACCCTAAAACTAAGGGTTTAAATGCATGGTGTAAAACATAAACAAAATAAACAAAGGGCTAGTGACTTTAGGGAAAGGGTAAAAATCAAAACCTTAGTGGGAGGTGGTTGAGGATTTAAAGGAGACCACATGAAGGGCTTGTGTCACCTTCCACGATGGACTATGCATAAAACAAATTGCTAGGTTTTCGAAATCCCTCTTTTGCATGGTGACGTGGTTGAGGGGAGCGAACTCCCTCCCTCGTGGTTTCATTGGAAAACATGGACATAAAGTTATAGGGTCGGCAATGCTGCTAAAGTATACACTTCTTCCTTGTATACCATTCTTACTTGCTTATTATTTTTCGTCTGTTACATGTTCTAATATTTGACTCGTTTTCATGGTAGGTTCAACGTTGAAGCAAGCTTGCGACCAAGCGAGAGGAAGACCATGAAGCCACAACTTGGTAAGCCTATGCACAAGGGTCCTTATACTCTAGTTGGTCGTTATGTGTTTTGATAGGTTATGGGGATTACCTATTTGTATTTTTAATGGCTTCCCATTTAGAGTTTAAACAAGTTTTTAATGGGATTATGAGCCTCTTCAGGTGTTGGAAGAATTTGTAAACTTAATCTTTATTGTGGGTGAAATTACTTCTTAATTAAAACCCTATTTTTGGGATTTCATGGTTGTATCGTTGTTATGTTTCCTGCACTCTGTGTTGAGTTAAATTATGAAATTGTGGTCTCATTAATTCCTAGGCAAGCTCTTAATGGTGAGAATGTATTTTGTTATGGATTCTCTGTATTTGGTTTTAAAATTGGATAGCTGGTGAATGAAGGTGTGAATAGTGGGGTTTTTAATCCGTGGGTTTTAAATTGTTTGCTCTCTGTATTTAATAGAGTGTCTTAGAAAATGTATTTTTTTTATTATGGGGATCAATGTACCCCGTTGATGGTGGAAGCTCTCTCCGTTAGGAGTGTGATTTTCAGCAATGGAACGATGGATATATTTCTTTGTAATAGTTGTTTTAATGGGAAAATATTTTGTGTAAATCGCTTCATTGAAGAAGTGCCAGAAAATACCTAGCTTTGTCCCCTATTTTAATTTTTAATGTGGCTTAATGAATTTATAAGCCAACGCTAGAATTGTTGTTATGTCAGCGCTAGAAGTGTGGCCCTTTTACACGATGGCTAGAAAATTCACTCTTTATGGGATTCGATGGTTGGTTGGTTATCGTGATACCTTGGTTCACTTATCTAGATGGCTCTATATTTTTATTCAATTATTTTTAATGGTTTAAGCAGTATTTCCTCTAATGCTATTCATATTTTATGGAGTTATAATCGTAGTTCTACGAATGTTGATATATGTGGACTTGGTCTCCAAGGGATTTGATCCCTAACTCACGAAATTGTTTTATTGTTGTCCTGTCAATCGTTATTTAATTGATAGTTTATTTATTTTGTTATATTGGTAAACCCTTCGTGGACGTTGTGTAGTAAAATGCTAACTATTTTATTTTTAATCTAAATTTATAACCGTGCGGGATGATTGTACAAGTATTGAGTTTATAAGCTAGATTTAATATACAGAGCTCCATCACGATCTTACTCTGTTGGAGTGATCTTCTCTTGGAAATATGATTATGTGCTATTTTTAAATCGTTAAATAATTGTTTGATTATTAAAGGGTTTCGTTTCTAGTATCTATGGTTCGTATGTTTAAGGATTTATGTGTGGATTCAAAACTATTTACGATGTTTTGGAAATGGTTTATTGTAATATTTATAAGGGCTTAATGTTAGAATCTAGTATAAAACCTAAGACATTTGTAGAAGCTTTGAAAATAATTTATCACAGTCCTTATAAGAAATTATCCTTAGATTATATCCTAAACTATAAAACATTTAAAACATTTATTCATGTTGATGAAGGATGATTTACAACTTCCAATACAAATCTTCATAGCTGAAATTTCAGAGTGTAAAAATATTTGAAAGAAAAAATAAAATATGGGATAAAGAAAACCTATTACATGCAGTAGTGTAGCTTGTAATGGCTCTATCACCTTGCACACTTAAACACACAAAATTAATAATACACACTCTATTTCTAACCTGATGAGCGGTAACTGGATGACCTCAGAACTACCACGTTCCTCCCAACATTGACTCGAAACAATTCCTGGTTCTAAATGGAATCCCCCCAAGCTGGCTCCAACATGCAAGAGAAAAATAGAACTCGTAACGATGCACATGTTTGCATTTGGAATTCATGCTATGTATTCTTTAAGTGTCGGTGTTTGAAATGCTCTCCAAACCTATCGAGGAATAACGATGAGATCTCCCCAAGCCTTCTCTTGGCTCTTATTTCCATAGATATTCTTTGGGAAAAGGTGTGGTTGATTTAACTTCAGTTAAATAAAAATTTTACTATTTTATTGAAAATAATTCTTAGTTTCACTTTTATGTAATATACATTATTTTTTTTGTTAACTAGGAACTTTCTACTAGTTGCTACTTAAGTTTAGAAAAGATTCTTTATTTATATATTTAGTTTATAAGATAATATATACTTACTTAGCACTTTTGTTATCTTCATTTCTTTTAACACACACACACACACACATATATTATTCTCATAAGTGTATGTAGATTTCACTTAGATCTTTTATCTATATTTATTAAAAAAAATTGATATATATATAGACATATTATATAGACTTAGTTATTCAATGTATTAATTTATTATTATCCATGCATTAAATAACATAATTGTTTATTCGATTCTCCTTAGTTTAAGAATGACTCATGTGGGGTTTGGTCGGTCAACTAGGATAGGTCGCCCTAGATTTCCTTGCATGTTGGATTACCTCGTATTCATGGAAGTATCATGCGCTCCTTGATGAGAAATAGATTGTGATTTCAATTAATCAACTTAAATAAGTATGATGAATTTTAGGACTATTTCGAGTATTTCCAACTCAACACCCTTAGTTACAGTAACCCCTAGTGCTATTCAGAGCTTATGATGAACACTAACAAACACACATTACACTAGTACAATTCCAGATCCTTTTTCTCAACACTAATACTAGGATGCAGTTTTACAATACACCTAGGGATACAATGGAAAAAGATCCAATGCACCAGAGCTTATGCTTAACATAATGTTTGAGTGCTCAAGGGACTTTTCCCAACACTTTCATCCTTCACTTGCTGGGGTTACCTATGTGCTCCATAGTTGATGCTCAACACATAGTCTCATAACCCATGTGCTCCATCAATTATGCCCAATAAATGATAGAAATCAATCATGTAATCAGTCTTCTACATAGTACATCAAAAAATAATCATCTCAGTATATTAGGGCTTGTGCCTAATCTTATAATACATAAATCAAGTAGATTGGGACCTATACCCAGTACAACAAGAACAACCCTTGTCCAGCAGGGCATGTTCCCAATATCTAATCATAGAACAAAATAATAAAACATGTGCATTGGGGCTTATGCCTAGTATATCTATATAACCAAAATAACTCATGTGTAGTGGGGAATATGAAGAATATATAGACATAAATATAACATCAAATTAAATCATGTGAAGTGGAGATCATATCCAATATAATCAAGGTCAAAACTCTCAATATTACATCCCTCCCTGCTTAGAACAACACCATCCGAGTGCTCTAGGGACTAGAAATGAAATCATGAAACAAGGCGGGGTAAACATCTTTTATGGTGGTTTCATTCTCCGATGTGGCCTCATCGGGCCCAAAGTGCTTCCATTTCACTTTTATTTAGACAATAGTTCGCTTCCTGAGCTATACTTCCCTCTTCTCCAAAATGTGAAGGCACTCTGGCATAAACTCCCCTTCAGGTTCCACCTGTAGCAAGGACCAATCAATCAAATGTTTAGTATCATAGACATATTTCTTCAATAAAGATGCGTGAAAAACATTATGAACCTTTACGTGAGAAATTAAACCTAATCCATATGCCACTAGCCCTTTCTTGGCCAGTATCTCAAAGGATCCACAAAATCTTGGTGCCAACTTTCCACACATTCCCAGGATTAATGAGCTTCTTTTTGCCTTTACTTTTAAATAAACATTTTTTCCAACTTGGGAATTTTTATCCTTTCTCTTTTTAAATCCCATAACGCTTTTGGAGGTCTTGTGCCTCTTCTAGATTTTGTTCCTCTTTGGTGACTAACTATTCTAGGTCTTTCAGTAAATTTATCCCTAGCATGAGCCTGTCTATTGAGCTATTCCAAGTCATTGGTGTCCTACACATTCCACCATAGAGTACTGTTGAGGCCTCGGGTGTGTATGTGTCTGAAAAGGGTCCAAGGCTCACAACAGAGGATGAAAACCTAGCCAAAGGCTTAAGGAAATTCTATAAAAGTATTACCCTATCCTTGAGCTGTTTGGTGTGGTTAACACCCACAAAAATTTGGCCTCCACTGGCACTCTTTGAGTCAATGAGTTTAGATCTTGGAAGGATTCGTCTTCCTATGAAGGAAAATTGGATTGAAGAGGGAAATAAAAGGAAAATGGAATCTAATTGTAAAAGGAAATCTAATCTAGATCTACACTATTCTAAGAGAGGTATTTGGTGTGTTCACAAATCAACCTAAGATGTAAGATAGATAAGCATTTAATCAAATTAAAAAAAATGTAAACAAGATCATTTAGTTATCATTTAACTCGTAATCAATTAATGAAAATTAACTGACAGCAACTTAAAATTAACACATTCAAGGTCAACCTGCATCTAAGTATGTCAATTGAAAAATTAACATATATGTTATCTAATTTACCTTGTAATCACTTGCATAAATAGATAAAGATTTTAACAGAATAAACTCTTTAAAACTTTATTAGTACACAAATTACTGGCAAAGAGAAATCAAGGCTATGAATAAATGCACTCATTAATTGCAAAGGACTAACAGTAATATTGATCCATCTGAAATAGGAAAAATCATAATTTGTTAAGGAAACTTGATCAAATAAATAACAACAGATATGAAAGGATATCATTACTATATTAAATAAAGTTTGCAAAAAATTACAAAATCTCAAGTAAACAGAGGTATCTCTAGTCTCTTGTCCAGAATTTTCCCTTCCAAAAAGTCCCTCTTACATATGAAACCCACCCTTTAAATAATTATTATGCAGAGTATATTCCAATCAAATTGGGATCGAAAAATATAAATATAAATAATATCCAAGGAAATCCCGCAATCTGTTCCAAATCCCTAACAATTCCTCAATGTTGGGATAATTAGCTGTTTCGAACCCAAGTTGAGCATCACATTTATAATTCTCCATTTCATTTTTAGATAACTTGTGCCAGATGCAGTTGTAAATTTGGATATTTCCCTTAATAGACAAAGGTTGTCTGATTAACTGATCCACATCTTCAATGGTGAGATGATCGAGTTCTTGGATTTTCTCCTTTGCTTGATCTTGTTGGTGTTCTACTTGCTCGATCATCAGTCTTGGTGGACAAGCATTCTCAATGAGCTCCACTGTGGGAAAAAGCAATGTATCCATAATACTGTAAAAAACATACAACCTTCTTCCACACATGCCCTATTCCTTTTTAATAGTATCTTCAACCATCTCATTAAGATCTATCCAAGAGTGTATTATTGTTCTGACCTTCTTTAGTTGAAAGCGGCTGAGGATGATGATGTTTTCTGGCTTGTCATTCATATACCTTTGCCAATCCAAAATTTCATCATAAGCCTTAGAATATTTCTCTCTCTTTGATACCTGATCTTAAAGGACAACATACATCTGACCAAAAGTAATATGACTTTCATAAATATCATTCAAAGTTTGGAACAAGTCAGCTATTAACTCATAATGCTCCTGATTTGTTCTAATAGCCAATTCTTTAAATTCCTCTTGTGAAAACCTGGAGAACGAAGAGGAAGCTGCATCTTCACATTGATTTTCATGTGAGGGTATCTTGTGTGTAAAGTTATCATTTGGAGTCTTCTCATTTTGCAGCTCAACATGAAGAGAAGCACTTTTGACCTGTAGGTCATTATACTTGTAGTCATATGTCTTCATAAGATTAGAAACATGAGCCTCATCTTACCTTCTAGTATTTTCAAGATATTCCTTTAGCTTTCTTATCTCTTCTTTTCTCCTATCAAACTCCCTGTTCAAGGTGTTAACAACATGGAGGTTAGCACTTGTGAATGCACCCAAAGGAACAGTTGTATCTGCTACATCTACTTGTGGATCACCGGACTCCTGACTCTAGAATATTTGATCAGTGAAAATACATGCATACCACTTTGATCCTTAGTCCTCCTTTTTCTCCTTTTAACCACTTCTTTATCAAACTTGCTGCAATAATAATCCCCAAGAGAGATGGAAATGTCTTCATCAAAATCATTTATTGGCTCAATGGATGCGGAAGTCCAAATCACTGTGGAAATCAAAGGGGGTGTCTATTTGATTATAGGAGGGAGCATGGGCATAGTAATGTGAGTGCTGGAAGGAAAAATGTTTTGAACAGCGGCTACCTCAGGGGTTGGAGAGAAGAGTGGGGCTGAAGTTTCAGAGGATGGGAAGTGGATGTTGAAAGCTTTAAGTGGTGAGGAAGGCATCAAGATATTTTCAAGACTAGATGATAACGACAAAGTAAATGAGGTTAGGTGTACAAGAATATTAAAAAATGGTGCTTCTGTAGTGGCAGGTTGCAGCGTGGGGGGTTGCACATAAGTAGATGTGATAGATACAGATGTGGAGGTCAAAGCCTCATACAGCTGAGACAGTGTAGGTGATAGGGCTACTCCAGCAGGTAAAGTAGAAAAAATATGACTCGAAGAAAGGATCAATGCTGAAGACGAGGAGCTAGAAATAGAAGTAGATTGTAAAACTGTAGGGAGAGGGATAAAATATTTCTTACCATCACCATTGATAAAATATATGAATGGTTACAAATATTGATCCATGTATTCAGTGAAAGGCATGGAGGCTATTACTTCTTCTTCTAAGTCACAACAAATTTATAGTAGGAGTTGGAGAGGAAGAAACCTACACCTTGAGTCTTTTAAATGAATTTTGGTCATCCATTTATTGATCATCATTTGGTTGAGTGACTGTAGCAGTCACCTGGATATCAGCAAAAATCTGAGAAGTTGTAGCTGCGTGAGTGTCCAGTACAGAGGTCATCATTGCTAGATTTTGTTTTGACATTTTTAAGGTATGCATCAAGGCCTTCAATTGCTGAGCAACTGTTGCCTCTGGAAGGTATCCCATTAGACCTTTTCCTTTGTCCCCATCTGGATGGGTTGCCACTGATGGAAATTTTTTTGCGTGGGATTCCTTTTCTTCTCTGTCCTTTCTCATTTTCTCCAAGAGGTCCATTTGCATTTCTCTGTAACTCTGAATCTTGTCTTTAAGTTCCTTTTGATGCTGTAAGATGTGACTTTTCTCATCTTTTCTTTTGGATTTATCCAAGACTTCAGAAAATGTATTGACACCCTAGTAAATGGAATCATCGGGAAGTTCCTCATATGCATAAGTAATTTTGATATGGTATTGCATAAAGTGAGCATCGAGGAATCCCTTTGGATCATGTCTTCTCTTGCTAGCAAATAAGAGCTTCAAGGAAACTATCTGGTCACCCAGTACTATAGCCCAGGTTGAAGTTGGGATAACCAATGATCCAAGGTTCAAAGATAATTTGGGTCAGCCTTTTCTTTTAGGGCCAACGAGTTTCTTATAAACCCCATTAGTGACAGTATGGAAGGCCACTTCTTCTAGGACCAAGCTGTTAGGGACAATCCTGGGAAGCATGTGAATAGTGTTGCGATCCCAAATATTGATGTACGAAAACAATTCACCAACATACCAATCACCCATTGTAGCAATGAAATTTCTAGCTTCAGTTGAAAATTCGGGAGCTTCCATTTTGAAGATTGAAAAATATATGCTCGTGAGGAAGTGTTCACATATATCATACAACTTGGCTGCATAGTTAGTATCCCACAATTTTGAATAATAAATGGGCACCAAGGGAGCCATTAAAGTCCAGTTCCATCCCAATTTGGGATATTGGAACTCAGTGCAAATACATAAAAAATGAAGGCCAAAAAGAAGAAATTGGTCTTCTTTCTGCCAGTGGCTTTCTGGTAGTCTTGGATAGAGGCTTTGAGTTCTAGTGACAAGATGGATGCCCACAGAAAAGAATCATCGGTTTCTAAAACATGATGAGCTACTGGAGCCCATTCATCCTTGAACACAGAACAATTAGGAAGGCCATATAGTCTACATAACATGGATTATAATGAGGAATAGGGTTCTTTGAACTAGGTGACAGGGTAAAGGTCATCAATCCTTGTCAATCCTCGACAAGAATTTACCAGGTTCATGCATCCAAGATTTTAACATTTCACCGAAATTGAACATAGTCCTAGAGGCTTGGGTGAATTCTGCATTGAGAGGTTGTCTAGCCGATTTAAGGCCATAAGCCCTGGTAAATGCCTCGGGATAGAAATTGGCTAGTTGCGACCCTGCACTATCATTGAAGGAACGGTCTTTGGAGTTCATGTGTTCCATGATCCATTTGACCACGCCATTGTAGGGGAGGATAGCAGGTCTAGAAGGAATGGAGTGAATTCAAGAATCCCTGATTCTTTGGTAGGCCAACGGGTTGTTTTGGATATCAGAAAATTTGTCATTGTCAAAAATTGCATAAACCCTAGGCCATTCAACATGGAAAGTATCAGTGATTCTGCCACTGGTGTCCAAGAAAACACCAAATTTTGGGTCCTTGGTTAATATATCCTTTTGAATGCCTTGGCAGCAGGTAATTCTTGCCATTCTTAGAAATTGGAGAAAACTCTATTTAAAAACAACGTGAAGCAAGAAATCAAAGCTAATTCAAGAGAAACAATAGTAATCAATTTGAATGAAGAAATGACTAAGACACTAACATGTAATCAAATTGGACTATGACGATGTTTCCTGGTAAAAATATAGAGAAAATTCATGCAACACAGTAATTCGCAATAGTAAAATGGTAAAGAAATCGTAAAAGACCAATCTATATATAGATTTTCCAAGGGTCAAATTAGGACAGTGGGATTAAAATAAAAAGACGGTCAAGATTAAACCTTGTAGTATGCGGGATCATGATGAGAAATTTAAATTTTATTAACCATCCCATAATCTGCAATTGCGGGATGCGTGATGTGGGATGAAAAAACTACCAATGTTTTATTCAATCTCTTTCGTAATCTGCATCCGCAATTTGCGGGTTGCAGGACCACACTACACAATAAATTAATCAAATTACCCCCACAATCTGCATCCTGCAATTGTGGGTTGCGGGATGACACACTATACTTACAAAAATGCTCCCGCATTTCACATTTCGCAATCCGCAAACTGCGGGTCATGGGTTGCGAGAGGAAAAACTCACAAATAATAAACTTCAAGCTCCCGCAATCTGCAAATTGCGGGTTGCAAGATGCGGGTTGTGGGATGAAATAATTTTTGTAAAATATATTCTTCCGCAACTCACCAAAAGCACACAAATCATGCATAAATTCCAAAAATTCATCTAAGTTAAAGCAAATAAACCATGATAAACATTATGGGGACCCCAAAACGACTTAAGGAATTTAGAATAGTTACCTTTGTATTTGTAATTGGGGCTCCCTTTTTTTGGATAACATGGGATCTGTTGTACCTACAACAAATGGGGATTGGATTGGAAGAACTGGTTATCTCTATAAAATAAGAACTCTTTCACATATAAAACATGTCAGTAACAAAAATGATAACCTAAAACTTATAGAAAATTCTTACATGAGGATGCAACCAACAAGGATTATTATAAAAAATGATTTGTACACTCCCATCCATGATAAATTTAAAGATGATGCAAATTTGATTTAGGGGCATGAAGGATAGTAAGGACCTCTTACCATCAAGTAAGCATAGGAACACAGTTTAAGTTGAACCTGAAATCAAACCTAGGCATATTCTAGATTTCGAACATAAGTAACCAAGATATTCTTTTTTTAATTATTAGATAATTGAAATACTTTATCAACATAAGACCGCTGCTCCAATATGGTGATTAGTGCCATTCACAAACCTGATATTGAAACTGAACAAGCCATCTCAGTAAGGATACTTCTTATCTTCTAGCTGTGACACTAAAAGCAACTATCCTCGCTTAGGAACCATCTAATGATAATTTCAGTCCAAAGACAAATCCATGATCATGGAAGGGATGGCTTCTGATAATACCCACATGTCCTTATGTACAACAATTGTCTTATAGAAACAACAAGGATTTATTTGCATATGGATTGCAAGACACTGTCATGGCTTGGTATCCATATAATAATAGTTTTACTCACTGATTCTTTGCAGATCATGAATGGAAAGACCTGTGATAGGATATTCCATCTTCTAGGAACACTAAAATCCATCCCGCTAGTTTCATGGCGAAGATTTCATTCCACCAAGCATCTATGAACCTCATGGGTTGGCTTGTGGTGAGACCCCCCATCTTCCAATCCATAATAATTTTTTTGTGTGACTATGATAGAATGCAGAATAGATAAGGCTGACTAGGTTATAAAGGTATATGGTAGTGCATTAATGAGACCTAAGACAAGAGGAACTGGTTACCTTCACGGCCTTCACCGTAGAATAAATCATATGTAAGGATATCGATCACGATAGAAATGTATTAACCTAGAATCCTACACTTATTGGAAGCCATTAACATATAAAACAAATCCTGATGCATGATAGGGAAAGATTGAAACTGACAATGTATTGAAGTTCAGAGTGCTGAAATCTTTAGAGAGACTAATTTTCCGCCATTACCAAATGTGCAAGACACAAAAAATTGATAATATCAAGCAAACATTCAAAAAAAAGAAAACAAACAAAAGAACACACCACACTTATGTACATGACTCATGAAAATTTTTAGACAAAATACTTTTTAAGAAGGAAAACATTCATTGGGTAGGTGTCGATAACTCTCTTCGGTGTCTGTAACCAAACAGTGCTAGGACCAATGTTTTTTGTAATAATGAAAGGTCCCAACCAAAGGAATTGGAAATTTAATCCTTATTGTATTTGTGCTACTTATCCCACCTTACTGAAAAATTCCTGTCAGAGGAGGATATCTCATCGAACCATTTTTTTACCAACTGTTGATGTCAATAGAATATGTTCTTGGCTCTTTCCATATCTTCCTCTAACTTAAGCATAGTATAAATCCTCTACTGCAGTAGGGATGAATCATCATCTTGGATGGATTGGGATAACTGTAACGATGGGATGGTGAGATTAGATCGAAGGACGGATTCGTTGCCATACAGTAGATAGTAAGGGGAGTTACCAATGGCTTCCTTTGGAGTGATTCGTTCTTCCCAAAGAGCATTGTAGAGATGGGTATGCCAATATTTGTGATGGGAGGTCACTGTCTTTTTTCAGGATGTTTATCAGGTTTTTGTTGGAGGATTCTGGAAGTCCATTTCCCTGGGGGTAGTAGTTGGACGAAAATTTAAGCTTGATCCCTTTCTCAAGGGTGTACCTAGTGAAGTCAATGGATGTGAAGTATGATGCATTAAAAAATGAGATACTCAGGAGTGCCGAACCTGGTGACTATTTGATTTTCAAGAAAGGAAATCACTTGGTTCGTATTACACAGTCTAAGAGGGACTGCTTCAACCTACCTAGTGAAGTAATCAATGGTGGTCAAAATGTACTTATGTTGTAGAGAAGACATAGGGTTGATAGGTTTGACAAAATCCAATCCCCATTGCTGAAATGGGAACTGGACTGCTACTGGCTCGAAAGGGAAGGCCCTTTTTTTTATTTTTCCAGCACACCTCTGAAAAGGCTCACATTTTATAACATATGAAAGAGCGTCCCTAAATAAGGTAGGCTAATAATATCCCGCCCGAATGATTTTGTGAGCCATCATCTCTCCTAAGAAATTCCCACCAACAGGTCCTACATGAAAGTGGAAAAGGATATCATTAGTTTGGTCCTTTTCTAAACTCCTAAGAAAAACTCCATCATAGTTTTTTCTAAATAGAACATTATCAATAAGCTGATAAGGAGCTTATTTTAGCCTTAATGCTCTACATTTCTTAGAGTCAAGGGTTTGAGGCAAAAACCCATGATTTATAAAAAACTTGATGTGATCATACCATTCAGATGTTGTCATTTCAATTGCATTAACAAAACCTCTAGGTACAGCTTCACAACAACATTTGAGCCCAAAATCCGACGACATCTGACGTAAAGTACGATTGTGTCCAATTGCAATGATGAAAAGTATTGTACGTTCCGAATTTTTTTGTCATCTTGTAGAGTCATCGAATTTTTGACTTTACACCTTGTAGGTTTTGTGACAAACATGTTCGGCTAAAATTCGACGACCTTGTCACAAGAAATTTGATGATAGTTCGTCTGAAATTCAACAACTATCATCATCATAATTTAAATTATTTTTTATAATTTTAAATATAAATGATAAATTATCATTAATTTTTATAATTTAAATTATAATTTTATTTTATTTTTATTAAAATGGAACTTTATTGTTTTAATTTTTTTATATTTGAAATTATGTTTATTTCTACATATTTAAAATGGTTAATAAAATATTTACTTACATATTTTAAAAATAATTATAATTAATTTTTATATTATTAAAAAATCATTTTTATTAATTTAATCAATTATTTACAATAAATACATACAATATTTATAACCAATTAAACAATAATTTATAGCCATATACACTTCGGATATAGAAAACAATATTGATATACAACCCATACATGAAGTCATGAAAACCTACTTATGGGATATTCTAGACATTCGTGTGGATCATTACATGGGACCTCTTTGTAACAATCCCTTAAAGGATTATGTCCAACATGTTGTTGAGATACAAATTCTCTTATAAGTATGATAATTAGACATGCAGTATACAATATGGTTGGGTAGGGAAAATGACAATTTCTACTTAGGTATTCAATTGTTAGTATTATAACATATGGAAAAGTTACTAGTGGTTCATTAGTGGAATCCCACATTAACATCAAAAGAAAACAAAGTTTTGTTTAGTGGTTGATTAGCGGAAGCACACATGGACCTCAAAGGAAAACAAATATTTCTACCGACTAATTTTTAGAACTCAATAATGGGTTGTTTTAAAAAATTGTTTAGAACTCAACATTAATTTTTTGGCATAGAAAGAATGGTGCCCATTGACATGAATAACATCATATAGGCATGGCGTGATTTGATGCAATTAAGGTGATGTGATTTTATGCCATTGACAAGATCATTTTTTACCACACTTACAATTCAAATACAATTAATTGTGCCACCAATCAAGATGTCTTCAAATTCCTTCTTATGCCTAACTACTCCACCAACGTACCATTTGGAACCATTGACTTGAACTTGTAGAAAAAACCTTGGACCACTCTTCCATATCAGTCACCATTAATTTATCCACCATGAGGTATGTTTTTGAACAATATGAATTTGGAAATATCTTCAATTCCTCTTAGTTAGCACTACATCTTGCACGTGTAGAGGATACATTGGACCACATCTCCATAAGTGGTCTTGTTGTTTTCTCAACAAACTATGCTAAAATGAAGTTAATCAATGGTTGTTTTTCTTGAGTACCATATGAAATGATAGAAGGAATATGTGCAAGTAGACTGAAGTGCTACAAAATGTGTGTAGAAACCCCACACCATGCTTGAGATCAACCATATGAACCCCTTAGTTAATGGGTGTTCCTCAAGATATGTGCAAGACACTTGTGAATACAAGTGTGTGAAATAATCTCTTCAATATGCAAAGCGTTCCTCCAAATGTGAACAAATTGTTGTCATCATCATCATTATCATCATCATCATCATCATCATCATCATTTCCATGATCATCATCATCACTTTCATCATGATCATGATCATCATCATTATCATCGGCATCGACATCGACATCAACATATGGATGTGGCTTGAGATTCAAAGGTTAGAATTGGATGTGGCTTGGGATTCAAAGCTTAGAATTGTATTATTCTTCTTAAGATAAAAGGATCTCAGTTTTTTGAACATTTGTAAGACAAGATCCATCTCTCATTCTCCTCCATCCATAGTTTGTTGTATTGATGAAGTGTTCAAGCTTATTTTCATTTCCAAAATGAGGATGAATTATTTTATGTGATTTTGTTTTTTATGAGGAGGATCATCATTGAAATCATCATCATCATCATCATCATCATCCTCATCATCATTATCATCATCCTCATCGACATCATGTGCATCATCATCACCATCATCATCATCACCATCACCGTTTAGATAGTATCCATGATTTTGGACTATATGATTAAGCCAAGTAGCAAGTGTACATATATTATCTGAGATTTTTGTCTTGAACGGATCAATAAGATTATGATGATGATGATGATGATGATTAACATCCACTGAGACCAAAATTTGGTCTATCATACCTAAAGAAACCAATTAATTAGTTTGTTTTAAAATTGTATTCCTATGCTCAAAGAGCTTGGTGAGAAGCGTCTCGAGCTCACTATAATTTTGATAAGTTAAAAGGCGAGGAAGGTCGGTATTGCAACAAAGATTATGAAACTAAGATCTAATGTGGGTGTACGTAGGGCACTATAAGAGGAAGTGATTTTCATCTTCAAAGTTCATATTCTCACATAGGTGATAGATCCTTTCCACCCATGGTGTTTTAGGAACTATCCAACGACCCATTTCACTATGGAGCTCATGAGAATTCGTTCTTAAGTGTAACAAGTGTACAACGAGGATTCACAACCATCCATCTCCACAAATATAAGTGGCTAGTGGCTAGTTTATCCTATAGTAATTAGTTTAATTCTTGGCCTTTGTTTAATAGTTAACCGTCTCAACAACCATCAATGTTCATTGGCCAATTTATTTGTGGTTGTGGGTTCCATGAAGTTCCTTATCCATCCATCAAGTTATTTTTATATATTGTTATGTAATTATTAATTTTCAATTTTCAATTACTACAATAAAATCATGGAAACAACATGGATGTTATTCCACCCAATTCTAAGTTATAAACACCTATAGATTGAAATATTTCATTTTTTAATTTATTAAAATTTTAAATTATATAAAATTAAAAAATAAAGATTTCATATCCATTTATTAAAAAATAATTAAATGTTTTCTACTTCATGCCTGTATTATGCCATTGGTGAGAGGGTAATGTAGACACTCTCTCTAGGTATTCATAAATCTAGGTTGATGGCTTATAGGAATCCATCCCTAATTAAAATGATAATATTATAGACTAGTCTAACAAATATAACATTAGGTTCATCTAACTTGAGTTCTACAAGAGAGATTACATTAGAAAAACTTTCACTACTAAAGTACAACACACTTCCCTCTCACCACTACCCTACAACATATTAATAGATACATTGTTACTTTGAATTTTTGGGATTGGCACTCTAGCTATAAAAATGAGCCTTCTCTACATGGTAAATCTATTAAAAACTATTAAAAATATACATTAAAATTTTTTTTTATGCACAATGTGTAAATATCAATCCAAATATTAAATACTTAAATATTAAAAAATAATAATAAATACCCCTTTACAAATAATCTATTAAATACCCCTTAATTTATTAATAATAATAAATACCTTTTAATTCACTTCTACTTAAATACTTCTTATACCACATTAAGAAATAACCATTAAACTATTAAATCTAAACAAGTTCTATAAAACTCAATCATTGTTTATGTAATCTTCACACGCCACTATATACCAATTAAATAAATACAAAAAAAAAAATTAAAACTTTAAATTGGGCCCTTAACTTACACTGCATAAAGCATTAAATGCAGGAATTTTAAATAACGATTCAAGTAATCACCACTTACATTATTAATTCTGAAAACGTGAAAATAAGAAAAAGTGACCACAACAAATAACAAAATTTCATTAGTTTTTGGCCATTTTTTATTAAAATTTTGCGATAATTGAAAATAAGAAAAAAATGGGCAAAACAAACTACAAAATTTCATTATTGTTTGGCCATTTTTATTAAAATTTTGCAATAATTGTCAAAATAATATTTTTAGCGTTTGAGATTGTTCAAAGTGCATAATTAGGTTGCTTTATATGTTAATTTTACAATCAGTTTTATTTATTAATTTCGATCTATAATTGGTTAAATGGAAAATATTTATAATACAAAATGACTTAATAATAATAATAAAATTTATAAACATTTAAACTAGTATAACTACTTTAATTGTGGTTGTGAATATATATTGTCTACATATTAATTATTACAAGTTATGTCAATGTGTGTTTAGATATTATTGCATCCAGAGAAGCTAGGTGCTCTTAGCCAAATATGGGGGTTGCTCTTAGCCCAATATGGGGGAGATCCTGTCACGTTAGTCACTTTATGCCATTATGCTAGCGGACATAAAAAACAATTTATGTTAACGAACATAAATAAATAAATAAAACATGTGGCCTAATTTATCAAATAATAAAAACCCAATAATAAAACTAAATGAAAAGTAATTAAAAGATCCATATTAAACCCGAATTTACCAAACACTAAAGAGATCAAATAACTTGTACACCTAAAGAAATTGGATCCCTCTCGGTGCTATGTTGTTCGAGATTTTGGATTACAAGATTAACCCAAGAAGTGTAACAAGTTTCTATACTAAATTTTGAACTTTGTTGAATGGATCACTTACTATTACTAATTTTCACAGAGTGCAATAAAATCAGTGAGATTACACTTGTCTTATCCTCCTGCAATCTAGAAAAAACATAGATGTTATTCCACCCCAAATTGTAAGTTATAAAAACCTATAGATAAAATATTTTACTTTTTAATTTATTTAAATTTTAAATTATAAAAAAAAAAATCTCATATCTATTTATAAAAAAATTATTTAAATGTTTTCTACTTTTTATCTATAATATTGATGATAAGAAAAGTTAGATCATCTAACAAAGATGACGGGAGGCTCATCTAACTCATGTTTTGAAAGTGGGATCAAATTAGTTCACCACTAAAATAACACACCTCTCTTGAGACAAATAGACACATCCCAAGTAAAACTCCACTATATTACTAAAATAAATCTTCTCTATACAATAAATATATAAAAAAACTATTAAAAATAAACATTGAAAAATATTATTTCTTCACAATGTGTAAACATCAATCGAAATATTAAATACTCAAATATTAAGAAAAATAATAAATGCCCCGTAACTCACTTCCATTTAAATACCTATTTTAGCACATCAACAAATACATGTTTTGGAGAACTCACTAATGTACGGAGATGGGAGGCCACTATATAACAAATAAATAAATATCAATCCAAATATTAACAAATAAATAAATACCCCTATACTCGCTTCCACTTAAATACCCTTTTTCACACATCAACAAATATCAATTAAACTATAAAATGTTAAAACAAGTTTTAGAGAACTTTATCCAAAGTCTTTATATGAGAAATAAATAAATATCAATCCAAAGATTAAATACTTAAATATTAATAAATTAATAAATACCCCTTAACTCACTTCCACATAAATACTCATCTTCACACGCCAAACAAACAAATAAATATCACTCCAAAAATTAAACTCAAATATTAAAAATATAATAATTACACTTTTCCACACATCAACAAATACCAATTAAACTATAAAATATTAAAACCTATAAAACAAGTTTTAGAAAACTGTGCAGTTAGCCCAGGCCACTATATAAGAGTTAAATATTAATGTGAAAAGCCTACTTAAAATGGTTAATTTGGCAAGTTAACTTACACAACATAAATACAACAATGTTAAAAAATGGTGTACGAGCTTCCTATCGGAGTCGGATAAAACAGTTAATTGCCTGTGTTGACACAGTCCAAAAAAACCCTACTGTTTACACTGCTAAGAAAAACCCTAGTTTGGGTTCTCGCGGATGTAACATCCCTTGTAAGCATTTCTTTTCAGGTTGGGTCTGCTCTTCAGGTTGAAGAGGTTACTATTTGTGAAGCATTGCTTTTCAGGTTGGGTCTGCTCTTCAAGTTGAAGAGGTTACTATTTGTGAGTAATATACTGCATTACTATTACCACCGTTAGTGACTTGCAAGAAATGGAAATGAGAGGTTTTGAGGATCAAGGGACGGGCCCGATTAATATTAATTATGGATATGCTGCTCCTAATTCATACGTTGCAGTGGAGGACCTGGAGCTTCTAGATATGTTGCCGATGGATGTGGCTCCTCTCTTAGGAGAAGATACTCCACTTAATGATCATTTTCTTCGTCAACAGAATCCTTTATTGCTTTGCGAACCACTGCTAGGGCAGCAACAGCAATCAGGTTTTGAATCTCATAAGCCAGCGTCTCCCTTTGGAGAATATATTCCACTTAATGATACAACCAACAATTATTTTCTTCATCAACAGGATCCTTTCTTGCTCTACGAACAACAGCTAGGGCAGCGGCAGCATTCAAATTTCGAATCCCGGCAGGAATCTGGAAATTTGAAGCGCAAACTGCTCGGGCTGGAGCAGCAATCAAGTTTCCAATGTCAACCAGGGTGTCAAAATGTGAACTTGGAAGCTCTCTTGGAGCGACAACAAACGAGTTTCAAATCCCAGCCAGAATCTGGAAACGTGAATCTGAAACTGCTCGGGCAACACGGGTTGCAGTAGCAATCAAGTTTTGAATCCCAGCTAGATGCTGAAAATGAGTTGTTCAAATCGAAATCGGCTTCTTCAGTGTCGTTAACCATAGAAGAGCACCCGGCAGCACTGTCGCTTTCTCATGTTCTTGGCAGCGGAATGCCATGCAACCGTAATGAGGTGTTGAAGGCAGAGAAAGTGTATCCAATATATTTCTGCGGTTACAAGATGGAGGATGTAATCAAGAAACTCGGTAACAATTCTTCCCTCGGGCTGTGCACCAGTGGAAACTACTAGAGGTCCTCCCCTTTAGCAATTCTTCCCTCTGCGTCAAAAAAAGATTCCACCCATAAGCAACAGCAGCGCCAGCATCCGGTTTCTAGTTATTCTGTGAGCCGTGGCCTTTAGGTAAATCCTGAGTCTGTTGTTGCGCGTAATAGGAGGAAGGAATTCCACAAAAAAATCAGCTGCCTTGAGCAGATTATTCCCCTAGGTACCAAGTTGGAAACCTTTGAATTGCTGCAGGAGGCCAGTAAATACGTGAAATTTCTGCAGGCGCAAGTGCAGGTTCTCGAGCATATGCCTTCATCTCCGTCTCCGCTCCATTCAAAATATCGTGGCGAGTTACTTCAAGCTCTTGTTACTTCGCCGACAATTCAGGGAAAGCTCTTCCGTGAACAGAAATGCCTGGGAAATGTAGAACAGTATCAAATGCTGGCCACTACCACAGGCTCTAGTAAATAGTAAGTATTGTCTTCTAGATGCTTTATTCGATGAATAGATTTATAGTTCTTTCAACATGTTTGTAGATCCAGTACTGACACACATCCATCAACATACATTAAACCTTAGATATTTATAAACCAAAACCCATAAATACTTTAAAATAATCATTTTGCAAGCAATTAATCCATAAACATGTGGCAATGTTTTGAGTATTTTAAGGGGGCGAATGGCCGTAAAAGATGACCAAAATAGGCCAATTTTGGGACTCATCATTAGCCTTGTTTCTCTTCCTAGTTAGCTTTGGGGTTCATCATTAGCCTTGTTTCTCTTCCTAGGATCTTTTTGACTTTGGCATACATCAATATCTAAGCGACCTAACACGTTTGATAATAAACATGTGGTATTGAGACCGTTGGTGCAAATTTTATAATGACCAGCTAAAGGAGGCCTCCTAAGATACTTTGATACCTTCTTCTCAATCTTATAAAGCACCGACAACCCTATCACGTTTGATAATAAACATGTGGTATTGAGACCGTTGGTGCAAATTTTATAATGACCAGCTAAAGGAGGCCTGGTAAGCTACTTTGCTACCTTCTTCTCAATCTTATAAAGCACCAACAACCATAGATCCTTGAGAGAGGCTTTAAAGGTGAAGGGAATATTGAGGAATTGAAAATATGCCCTAGCTTAAACCAAACCCACATAGCATCAATGAGCTAGTTTGGAAGGGGCCCACGCTATGACAATAACACAAGTTTCTGCCCTCTGGAATCAAAGACTAGATAGAAGGTGTTTAGGAATTTTAGTGTGGCTCATCATTAATTAGTGGCCATTTAGAAACTATAAGTCCTCATTCCAAAGCAAAGGATTACCTCCAATTTGACTGAGGTTTGCACTTTACTACAACATATCGTCAATTGCTTCAATTGTCATCACATAGAGCACTAATGCTAGAGGGAAACCTTGGTTAATTGACCAGTATAAACCAATTGCTTTATATTTAAGTCCAATAATGGTAAACCCTACTAATGTGTTGGCCAAAAGAGTTTCAACTGCTTGCAATAAGGGATCAAAATCCCAAGGTCTGAAGCATGGCCATAATAAATGCCATTCTACCAGCATAGCATCAACAACTAGCTCAAACTAATATAGCCTCTGAGCAACAAGTTAAACCTTGGACTTGTTATGGACTTCAATGCCTCCATGGCTCCCTCATCATAGCATCATAGTAAAAGGAGGTGTAGATTTGGTCTGCTATGAACACTAGTAGTACAGATGCTCGTCTAAGATGCAATTTCAAGTGCAAAGTCTATATAACAATATCATATCTTAAATATATCTATAGTATCTATGTTCATGGCAAGTCAAAGTATTTGTGGCGACATAATATAGTAAGGAGGAGCTAGCCTCTCAAGAGTTTCAAGTAAAATAGGCCCCATAGGAACATGACCATGACCTATTCCACTATCCTTGGACCGGATTCCACTATGACTAGGTGTCTTCCGCTACAGGCCAGGTTTACCGACTTGGTCTTACCAAGCAGTACTTATGCATGTGAATCCAAGTTAGCGGACAAGTGAAACGGCTATTATCCAATTATTCTAGTGGACTTGGGTGCTAGAGGGGGCAGGGTATGGTTTCTTCCATAGAATCTCCAGTTTAGATCTCTGATGACTAGTTTCCCATTGGAACCATCAAAATGATATGAGGTTTTGCAGTTGTTCCAATATGAACATGTAGTTGATATGGCTCTACTATGAGGTAAGTTTCATTGCAATGAACACTTCTCTACGGCGCCATCATATATGTATTAACCATTGGTAAGCTACTTCTATGGGCCTTTTTTTGTTCATGACACTTCTCTACGGCACCATCATATATGTATTAACCATTGGTAAGCTGCTTCTATGGGCCTTTTTTGTTCTTGACCAGATAGAGATGCGGATATCATTGATAGCCAAAACCGAGCCGACTAAACTTGAGTTTAGGGCTTAGTCAAAATTCAAATTTCAAATTTTCACTTTTACCTTTCACGCCGACCACTTTTCTTTTTCACCAGTCGGGTGAAACTTGTCTATGTCCGACCAGACAAATTTAGAAATTTTAGTCGGTCCTTCACTCGACCAAAATTACTTCGACTTACTTGTCCGACCGATTTTTACCTCGACCACTTTTAATCCGACCAAGTCGGCTCTTCGACCAAGTCGGCTCTCCGACCTAAGTTGGACCTTCGACTAAGTCGGCTGCTTTAGTCGGCTAACTCACTGACCACTCAAGTCAGCTCTTCGACCACTCTAGTCGGCTTACTTTGGTCGAAATCTGCAGAATATGTTTCTTAGTCTAAAGACTTAAGAAATTACAAATGCTTTTCACCTGTGAGTAAAATGAAGTAAAATAGACACATTTACAAATCCAAATAACTTATGATAAACATGTACCCAAATATGTAGGAAGACTTGAGTCGACCAATGTGCCATAAAACCTGGAACTTTCATGCGATGAGATTTTTATGGGTTCTTGTTCTTTTACTTATCAGTAACTGTAAAAGACATTTACAGGAGTAAATCTAGAAACATGTGCAGCCAAATAATCATGCATTCAACAACAAACTATTTCATATATTAACTATGCTGAAATAACAAAGTACTACAAACTTTTCGGTTACAAAATGGTCGGTCCAGACTTGTCCGACCAGACTCGTTGGTCTACAGAGCTTCAGCTCGTCGACTAAATCGCATGCACATAAGCTTGAGCTTCGGCTTCTCTTTCTCACCCTGAGTTCCTCTGCTCTGTGTTCTTGTGTTCTCTACTGATTTACAAAATACTTCTTCTATTTATAGACAATTTGAAAATTGCTACAGCATGGGTCGACTGACTTGCCATTGAAGACTGTAATAACTATCTACCTAACAACTTAGCTTCAGAAATAAATTCAACTGGACTACAGAGCCGAATTGTGGACTTTCCCTTCTTGTCAGACTGACAGACAAGATCTTGACTCGTACGAACTCTGACAAAGTTAGCTGAGAGTCAAGTACAGATCTGCGAGTAATTACGTTTTTTCAACACTCCCCCTTAATTATAAGTAGATGGGGTTTTTAAAACAAAAAATTACAAAATGTATCAG